>PVIA01003926.1:0-152923 GCA_004024845.1 Tonatia bakeri
TGTTTTCATTCTTTAGAACCTTGTGATATGAACTTTTTCTAAAAGTTTTATTTGTTGAGTAGAAATATTACAGACATTTCTACTGTCATCCAGTTCTTCATATGTCCTTTAGCAGTTTCTATCATTTTTTTAATTCTTATTTCTTGGAAAAAGTGGCTTTGAAAAGTCTCTTTTTAATTAATCATAATGAAATTTGGAAACAAGAAGTTTTCCATGACATTCTAAAATCTAAAGTAAAATTGTTTTCTCTCTCTCTTTTTTAATGGATTACTAACATTTTAAGAAAGAGTTGAAAGTAAATCATTATTCCACCCAAGGGAGGCATTGTATAATATAATTGGTTCTACTTTTAAACTTTACTGATAGAAGAAGTTTACACAACTGAGGTTGTATGTGGCACTGTTTCCAACATAAATAGTATATTTTTACTATATAAGTCTAAGCTTAGGGCATTTGAGTTGCAATGGTCATTTTAGTCATCAAATTTAAATACTCCTTTTGTAAGGACAGAAACAAGGACTGTACCATGGAAGAAAATGGGTAATGCCTTTGGCTTCATCAGACCCTGGAGGCTGCTCGGAATACAGGCCACTGGAATGTCTCTGTGTTTGCTCATTCCGCTCTGTACTCCAAATATTTGTCGCTGAGTTCATGGTGTACATTTTTTTGTGAGGCACTCTTTATGGGAAGTTGACCATGTTACCTCCACGACAGCACTGTGAAAGTTCATTGTTTTCAAAAAGATTTTTTCCTATAGCAGCTAAACAGTTTCTGCCGGATCTAAAAAATTACTCTCCTGTACCAGCAGGTGGAAGCAGGAGCAACCAAATGGCAGCACTTTGCTCTCTAAGTATACTGGCATGTTCGGTAGGTAATGTGTCCATGACTCAAAGTATTTTTATGACATATCACTCACTTAATTACTTTTCTTCAACACTTTATTGCCTTAGCACCTTCTCTTGATTACTTTATCAACTTATTTACTTGGTGTCTTGGCCTGAATTTTGTCGTCATTCTGGGGCAGAGTGGTTCAGATTTTTCGCTCTTGTTGATTCAGCAGTTACAACATACATGCTGTGCTCTGACACATTCTTCCACATTTGCCAAGAAATCCAGAGATGGCTAAGGCACGGACTATGTTCTCAAGTAGAATTAAAAGGAGAATGTCTTCTGCATTTTCCCCTGACCTAGGGGAGCAGATCCCTCAGCTTTCCTAGTATATCTACAGCCAACCTATGGCTGACTTTCAGTGTTCATCCAGATTTTAGCTCATTCAACAAATATTTACTGAGTACCAGGCACAATATAGGGGCTCAATTTATAAACTTATGTTGTTTTCCTTATGAATTAAGGAAAAAAACAGACCTAACAGTCTTCAGGAGGAGTATCATTTATTTTTATTTTTATAATAGTGTATAGAGCAAGTAAGCAATTGACATGTAGAACCTAAAACATTGAACTGAAGGAACGTAGAAGTCGCCAGAGTGAGTAACATTTCCTGGCATACACCTAGAAGACCCTCACAAATTCTAGTTGAAATAATGTAAAAGTATGATAGTCTAGATCAATTCTATTAGCTGTTTACTAACCGCTACTACTGTTACTAATAATAACATATTTCATACAAAGGATAGAAAAAAGGAGACCCAAATTCTAAGGCTGTGTGTATAGACTGGGAAATGTAGAAACCACCCCCCACCCCACCCCAGACAGAGGTGCTTTCTCTGTCCTCTAGATTCCCTTTCACTTTATTCATACAGAGTCTGCTGCCTCATAGTCTAATCTGTCTCTCCGTCTCTCCTTCTCTTCTCGGAGACAACTCCTGAGGGCAATAACTATGTCTTCTTCATCTCTGTAAACTCAATAAAGATTTAATGAAGGAATGACTGAATCAACTCATTTACTTCCTGGGAAATCCCTTTATAATGAGCCTTTTTGGGGGCGGGGCAGCGTATAATCTGTATTGTAGGCATAACCACAAATGATGGTAACAAGTCAATATCTCTTACCTGAGAAATAACCAGGGAATAAAGAACTCACATTTGTTGTATGTAAAGTTTTCTTAGAATGCCTCAGCTGAACCTTCTCTATAAGAAATGTAGGATATTTGTTTGCCTGGGCACTTTAAGAAAGCCTTTGCAACTCCTAGGAGTGCACCTTTCACATAGTTTACTGCTTACCTAAGAACAGTTAATTAAAGGGCTCTGAGTGCAAAGGGTAGCCATCAGGTTGTCCCAGTTTGAATTGTTTTACTCTTTGGAAATGGGTGACTGAAAGCAGCCTGGGCCTACGTGTCCTGCTTTTCAAAAAGAGCTGGATGAAAGCTAACATGGGGCACTCCTTCGCAGTGCTTGGCAGCAGCCCTGCAGGGAGTGGCGTAGATAGCAAACCAGACAAGCAGTGTCAATATGCAGTCTCCAGCTGCTGTATTTACCTCAGTTTCTCCCCACTACAAGCAGGGTGGAAGATCAGGAAGGTGCATTAGTGAGAAATCCAAAGTTTTCCTTTTTTTTAGAATGCAGTTCCACCATGAGTGTAAGTAAAGAATATGGGCTCTATAGTCAGGCCTGAGTTTAAACCCAGTTCCACACTTTCTGTGTGTGTGACCTTGAGCAAGCTACTTGACTTCTCTGTGCCCGGTAAAACTGGGTTCTAATACCTACCTCTTATCTTGTTAAATAAGAAATAAATAAGAAAAGGTATATAAACTCTTGGTATAGTGCCTGGCACAATAACGGGCTCACTTAATAGTAGGGATGATGATGATACTAATCACTCATATGTATGACAAGTTTCTAGCTTGGGATTCTAGATGAAGAGTGATAAACTGAGACTGGGAATTTGTGAGAAAGACCAAGTTTGAACGTGTTGCCTTTGAGATGTCTGTGGGTCTGGAGCTTCAGCTGGGGATCTAGATGGAATCGTGGAGACCCAGCTTGTTTGAATGGGTACAGGAAGAGAAGCTTGCAAGAGACACTGAGAAAAAATAGGAAAGGACTGAAGAAGACTAGGAGAGAGGAAACATGATCACTAGATCACTTCTAGTGGAATAATGTGGAAGGATTAGTGATAGGCAAGGTAATGGAGGCAGAAAGTGGGAAATTTGCAGTATGCAAAAGCTAAAAGTTTGGGGGGACATCTTTATTTTTTTTAAAAACTTTCATTATAGTAGACATTTGATATTACATTAGTTTCAGATGCACAGCATGGTGATTAGACATCTATTTATGTAACTTATGAAGTGATTTCCCCCCTACCCCCCGATAAGTCTAGTACCCAGTGGGCGTCATACGTGGTTATTACAGTATTATTGACTGTATTCCCTATGCTGTATTTTATATCCCCATGCCTGTTTTTATAACTGTCAATTTGTACTTCTTAATCCCTTCACCTTTTCCACCTAGCACCCAACCTCGCTCCCATCTGGCAACCATTAGTTTTTGTGTATCTATGAGTTTGTTTCTGCTTTGCTTGCTCACTTATTTTATTTTTTAGATTCCACATATAAGTGAAATCATATGGTATTTGTCTTGTTCTTTCTGACTTACTTCACTTAGCATAACAATCTCTAGGTTTATCCATGTTGTTACAGATGGCAAGATTTCATTTTTTATGGCTGAGTACACACACACACACACACACACACATACCACCTCTGTATCTGGTCACCTATCAGTGGACATTTAGATTGCTTCTAGCACATCTTTAAGAGAAAGAAGGTGGGAATGGATAGAAATGTAAATACATCTATATATATTTAATTACATTTCCTATAAACACAGAAACCAAGCTAAAATGACCTTTCTGAACATTAACTCAATTAAAGAACTTCAAAAGTAACAATTTGGGTAATTGGCAAAAGTTGATTTATTCTAAGGCATTTAATTCTGTAACATTCTGTTCATAAAACAATCTGATCTTATGCCAAACTAAAAGATCAATAAATGAGCCCTGACCCATGTGGCTCAGTTGATTAGGCATTGTCCTGCAAAGCCAGAGGTTGCCAGTTCAATTCCCGGTCAGGGTACATGCCTGGGTTGCAGGTTCATTCCCCAGTTGGGGTGCTCAGGGTACAGACAAGAGGCAACTGGTCAGCCTTCTGTCTCTTACATCAATGTTTCTCTCCTTGTCTTTTTCCCTCCCTTCCCCTCTCTCTAAAAATAAATAAATATCTTTTTAAAAAATCTATTAAGTGAAAAATCTGTTGTGTGGAACACCAACTCCAAATACCAGGTGTTTATTATTGTTAGGGGGTTGTAAGTATCCAAACTGAAAGGCTCAGTAAGTAACTGTTGGGTACTATTCCTGAATCTGATTTCCCAATGCAGCAGTACATTCAGAAGAAAAATTATTAGCAGCATTCAGGATGCTTGAGTGTCCAATATACACCATTACATCTAGTCTGCATCATCCTTCCTAATTTCAGAATAGGGCTTTATATAATGTTCCATGGAAGCTAAGCATTCTCTGTTGAAACTACTTGTATAGTGGGCATGAAAATAATAGGAGAAAAGTATTAAACAAATAGCCTTAAGTGGAATTTTTTGTAAACTTGTCATAGTTAAAATATATATGTACCATAACTTTTAGGGTCAGGGTCTCCAAATATCACTAAAACCCAGTCTCTGCTCATTGGAGACACAACTGAATAAAATATGTGAATACTCTTCAGCAGGATAAATGCTTTAGTCAGTGTACGTGTCAGCACAGTAGAGGAAGAATTCCTAAGCCAGCTGGAGGTAGTTAAGAATGCTTCCTGGAGAAAATAAAATCTGAGCCAAGATCTGAAAGATAAATAAGATGAATATTGCTCCTCAGGTAAGGGAGAGGAAAGGTGTTCCAGGCAAAGGGGAAAACACTGCAAAAGTCTCAAGAGAGTTTAAAAACTGCAGGGAGATGCAGAAGTAGTTCATCGTGCCTAGAGCGTAGATTTGGGAGCAAAGGGTGGCACTGAGAAAGCCAGAGAAACAGAGGCAGGTCCAGAAGGGCCTTGCATGTTAAGTAACTTGAACTTGATCCTGAAGTCAGTAGAGTCAGAACTTGATCTTGAACCCTGCCACTGAAGGGGTGTGCCATGATCAGACTGACGTCTTAGGAAGATTACTCTGCAAGCTATGTGAGAATAGATTGGAAGGCATCCAGAAAGCCTCCTGGGTTTTTGACTTAGGCAACCGAATGCTTGCTGGTGATCTTCACTGAGATAACGAATACAGGAAAAGGACAGGTTTTCTTCTGAGGGGTAATGAACATGGTCAGTTTAATTTAGATGTACTGGATTCGAGGTGACCATTGACATCCAAGTGGATCTATCCAGTACGTTTTAAATATAGAGCTCTAAAACTCAGAAGATTTAGAGATACCGATTTGGAAGCCTTTAGCTATGGGTAGCTTATACAAGTAAACCCGAATACCCCAGGAAGAATGCACAAAATGAAAAGAAGAAAAGAGGGCAGAGAACTCAGTCCTGAGAAAAGCCAAGGAATCATAAGAAGGGGATAAATTGTGAAGCTGCAGCCACAGACAGGATGAAAAGAATAAACATCACAGATACTAAGGAAGGGAAAAGCTCCCAGAAAGGAGGAGTGACAACACTGTCAAATATCACAAAAACTTAATGTAGGCTAGTCCTGAAGATTGTCAGCTGGACTGAGTAAAAACATTGGGGTCCCTGCTGAGAGCAGTTTCATTCTTTTATTAAGCCAGGACCCAGACTGAAGTGGGTTGGAGAGTAAAAGAGAATTAAGAAAGAAAAATTTAAAAAAGAAAAATGGAAGAACACAAAACAAAAACCAAGAAAAAGGAAAAAATAAAAGAGATGAGGACATGGCAAGGCTGGCCTGACCACTCTGAGAAACCTTGGGGGTGAAGGGAAGGGGAGAAATAGAGGTGGTTTCTAATGAGTGACCCAGGATCAAGGAAGTTTTTGTTTTATTTAGATAAACTTAAGCAGTGAGGCATGTGTATGTGCATGAAAAGGCAGTACAAAAGAGACATTTACGGTTCTACTAAAAGATAGTATTTCATGGAGCGTGTCCTGGAAGAGATCAGATAAGGCCCAAGGGCAGAGCGAGAGACTGGCTTTGGTAAGACAGGTAGCTCTTAGGAGTGAAAAGGAAAAGGATAGATGCTATAGAAGTAGCTGTGTTTGTAGGTGGGAAGTCGAGGGGATTTCTCTCTGATGGCTTTAGCGATGTAGGCAGCAAGATCAGCTAGGGACAGTGAGAAGAGAAATTTTGGGAAGCTGGTCACGGTTTGAAATAATTGCTGTGGGAAATGGGAGGGGGGCGTCTCAGGCCTTCCTGGATGGGTTTGTCTGAAGACCTTAATAGTCTAGCTCAAATTAGAGACTATAATTTAATAGCATTAAAACCCATAGTCCTGTCTGGTGACCCGAACATAAGAGTAGGGAAGGTGGCTGGTTAACAGTCCTGGGCAGAGGTTTTTAAGGTGGATATGGCAGAAGGCCTAGGAGCAGTTGTGGTTTTAGTGAAGGAGTGTTGAACTGATAGATGAGGCTCACTTCTGACATTTGTCTAACCCGGGCTACAGGATGATTGGAAGATTGCTGTGGCCCCCTTCAGTACCAGAAGGGGCCTTGCCTATGCCGGGATACCCCCACCTGTAAGTCCAAGCTCTAACGACACTCCCAAGTGGTGTATACACCAGTGGTAAGCTTCACCCTCAGGGACTGACCCAAGGAAGAGGCCCACACAGGCTCTGGGAGCCATTCAAATGGGAATTTGGGAGTCCCGAGTCCTCAAGGCCTAGCTGTGCGGAGGAGATGAGGTGTGGGTGTAGGCTCTGCATGGGCACCTCCCCTTAGCTCTCTCGAGAGGATGCAGTCAGTGGCAGGAGGGCCAAAGCGGGGCTCTCCAAAGCATAGGAACCACCCAGGCCTAAGCAGAGTGCCAGAAGAAGCCCGTTAGAGTGAGGAAGTAGAGGCATTAGAGGACTGGAGGTCTGAAGGAGCTAGAATAATAAGAATCACAGGTATAGAGAAGGGGAAGCTGAGAAGACAGAAGGTCATGGTCAGAGTGGAATATCAGAGTGTACTGGCCCTGAGGAGCATCTCTGAGTAGTGATAAGAAGAATAAACATGAAGATTCTTGGAGTGAAGTAGGTCAAGAAACTGTAGTTAAGGAGTGGTGTAGCTCATCCATCTACCCTTCTAGAGTCTTCCCACGATGATTTTTGGAGCTTTCCATGTTGGGAAAGGCCTGTAGAGCCACGTCTTTGATAAACAGGAGGGAATGGCAGAGAGGTCAGCTGATAATAGCCAGTGATAACAGCAGGAGGCAGCAGCCTCAGAGCCTTCGAGTGGTGGTGCAGTCATGGTTGGGCACTGCAGTGGGGGTCGAGGGGAAAGTTCACTCTGCCAAGAGCCCAGTAGCCTGAGGAGCTTGAGAAAATAGGCATGCTTAATGAGGGAGGCGATGCATTCTGCGGGGATGTGGGTTTCAATTACGATGAGGTAGAAAAGAGTACTCCAGGAAGAGGCTGAGGAGGAAAGGAAGTTTGACTGTCCGGTGAGGGACTAGGAGTATGGGAGAGGTTGCCCCGTCGGAGATGCTTTACTGTTTGGGACAGTGGCAGTATGTGCAACGTGAATGCATGCTCACAACAGAGAAAAAAAAACAGTTAAGCTCACAAATGTTTGACATGTTGAGGGTCTAGGACCAGGAGCCTTAAGGTAAAATTTTGTAACTTGGTTAGCACAGCTAATAAATAAGGTTAACTCTGCATTATAAAAATAAGGATTTGTGAAATTTAAACAGTCTTACAGAAGAGCCACTTTTATTAATCATGTTGTTAGTACCTTTAGCCCTGTTCCTTGTAGAAAGAACTGAGTCTTTTCCACCACACCGTGGCTCTTGAAAGGAGCGCTTAGTCATACGTGTCTCTGTGTTAGGATTAAATGAGTATATTTACACTGCCTGGCCCATGGGAACAACTCAGTAACTTCTCCTTTCCTCGCTTTCTGTTCTTTCTTCCCTCCAAAGAAGACCCCAGGGAGCTGCTTTAAGAGTGGAAAAGAGAAAGGACACCCATGGAAGGATGCGGGGGGCACATCTCGTTCCTGCAATAAGATGGCCTACTGCAGGATGAGAGTGCTCCTGACGTGTGTCGCGCAGTAGTCACCGCCACAGTGACTGTTGAGCTGCGCTGTGCCTAGTGCAGCTGAGGAACTGAATGTTTTAGTTTGTTTACTCTTACTTAATTTAAATGTAAGTAACCACATGTGGCTGCTGTATTGAACTGCACAGATGTAGCAGATAAAGAGCTACTTGGCCAAAGGCTTCAAGGTAGAAGTGGGCTGTGTGCCTAAAGGAACAGGTGAGCCTTAGGGAGGTGCATGGCTGGGCTTTGGCACTGGTGAAGTATGAAATGAAGGAACCTGTCTGCTCTGATGAAAGGAGACTGGACTTGAGCTATGGACTGCAAAAAACAACTTTATGAGCAGTAGGAATCAAGATTAGAAGGCAATGGTTCTGATGAAAGAGAACAAGAGAAATAATTAAAATAAACATTCAGGAATTACAGTCTAGGGGCATTAATGAAATGCAGCCCTTAACAGCAGCTTGTAAAGAAATATGAGTTCCAAAATAAATACTGGGAATATTTACCAAGTGTTTTTGAAGACTCAGGGCAAATGTCAGGAAATGCCATGCAAACCATGTGCTACAACACAGTAACACTACAGAGAAAGGATGAGAACCTGGATAAAATGTAAATTGTGGGATAAAATGTAGAAGTTCTGACATTTCACACAATGGAGTTTCACTCGAGTCCGGGTTCTGATAAAACACATTTCCCTGAATGGATGTTTACTTGTGATGATGAAAGACAATGGTGTTGCTGTAATGTTTTAGCCATATCAGTCCCATCTCATTCCAGGTAAGTAATGAGCCTCTACTTACTCTGTGCTCTGCAGTGTGCAGTGGGTTCAGGTTGGGGGTGTGACGAGAGAGATGTACAAGGTATCATGCTGAAGAAAGTCCTAATGTAATGTAGAATACAAGGCAAGCCCTTAGAACAGGCGAATGACAGTAATTTAAATGTCCAAAGTGAATGGCGCTGGTGAAAGGTGATGGGAACTCAGATCTGGAGGAACTGGAAGGGTCAAAGGTGCCTTGATGGGAGGAAGTGGAGGCCTTTATGCTTCAAAAGGAAAATGAAGCCAGTAAGTCAGAATGTTTCTGAAAGTACATGCCATAAAATGTTTTGCAGAAATTTTAAGGCAACAATCAACTCAAAAGAGCTGTGGCATGCTCATTTGTCCAAATGAAATTGTCCAACCTGGTGACCTCTGCCAACATCTATGCCACTTGCTCTCTTTGCCTAAGTACTTCATTTGTCTGTTGGACACAGGAGACTACAGCGTAACAAAGGCATCTTCCTATCAATTTCAGTACAGTTCGAAATTTCACAGTTGTGTGGAGAGAGTACTTTAAAGACAGAAGAGGCAATGAAGAAGGTATGGTTGGCACAGAATTAATAAAGAACCTAGACGTTTGTAGGGGGGGGGGAACCTAGTGTTTAATTAGACTGTAAAAATCTCAGATTTAATTAGATTTTAACTTTCAAATGTACATCATAACCCCTGTAGAAAAAGACAGGATCACAGTCTGTTGCCTCTTTTCAACTTTTATAACTCTCAGTTGCAAACAGTCGATTTAAAGTCTCCTCACCAGAGTTTTACGGGGACAAGCACAATTGCCAGAATGACCGCAGGTGCACTCGTGGTTTCCCGCCCAGGTACTGAGTCACTGAAGAGGAATTTGAAAGAAATGTACCAACATTCAAAGCATTGAATGGCCTTGAAATGGTAACAAAGCGGGAGGAGGAGGGATATTCAGCAAAATGATGATGGAAGAGGAAAAGCAGAAACAAGGCATATAGAAAAATTCTCAGTAGATCAATATGTTTTAGTTAGAAGTATAAAGGGATCCTTCTGTCTCCATTCCTTTCCTCTGGTAATAAGAATTATCAATCCTGAAGGAAATTAAGACAAAGGTATAACAAAAAATTTAATGTGTTCTGTTGACCCATGAAATCATGATTTCTAGCTTCTGTGACTTTCTTTCCACCCTTTCTACACTTGGGGAATAATACTTCTTTACGGAAGGGACGGCTTTTCATTTGTTTCTGTAGAATCTGCGGTGGTCACAGGCATATCTGTGCAGTCACGGTGGAGGTGTTGGCATCTCCATCCGAGAACCTGAGTTAAAGTCGGGTTACACTGTGACCAAACACTCAACCTTTTGAAAAGTGTTAGGAAATAAATGAAAACCAGTGGAGGTCATCTTATCAGTGAAATGTTTGGAGTAGTTTTCTTTCAAAGCTGTTTAACAATAAAGAAAATGTGTCCATAATAACATAACCAAAAGCAGGTCCAGCTGCCTGCAGCCATGAGGCCTCAAGAGGCAGGTGCTGATGTAAAGGAAAGTGGTTTATTTTTAGATGCTGGACATCTGGAAGATGGGGGACTCCTGTCTCAAAGCCCATCTCCGGGAAGATGGGGGACTCACATCTCAAAGCCCATCTGTACCCCTCAGTGGAGGCAGAGGCTTTTATAAGGAGGGAGAGGGGATAGAACAAAGAGATCAAGGGAGGGGGTTGGAAAGTTCTACGTGCAGACGAGCACAGTGCATTCCGACCATTACAGTCCAGTGTGCGTCATCCTGGCTTCATGTCATCCTGGATCCGTAGTTGAAGGTCAGCAAATTTCCTGGAGCTGGAATGCTCAAAGGTCAAAGTCTGTATCTTTTGAACTTAGTTCCTAGAATTCTTATATGAAATGCTATTATTCCTCTATAAGCCACATATTATTCAGAGTCAGCACTTTGAGAAACTATGACAGAAGAATGGTGGGGTGGGTTACAGTTTCCTACCATATAATTTTCCACTGTTACCATTGGTTTGTACTAAGAGAACCGGTGAAGAGAGCAGGGTATTAAGATGCAGAGATCCTAAGTTTTAGTCATTAGTCCTCCACTTGCTATTCATTGCCTCAATAACCCCATGGCCAGCCTGGTCAGCTGTACTAGAACTTCCTTGGAAGCCTAGTCAGTCATGGTCATGGCTGACTCCTTCGAGGTCTTAATTCTAAGTATCTATGAAGAGTTGTGGGAATCATTATTTGGGAAATTTTCAGCCAACTCCACACACTGAACTTCACATCCCTGTTGTTTTAGGCCACCATCAACCTTACAAGGCCTTCTAGTCACTCGCCATTTCTTGTATTCTGATCTTTATAATTTTTCCTGTGCTCATTCCTTTATCAGTTTTCATTCCTTTATCAGTCAGGGTCCTGCATGCAGCAAATAACAAAACCACATTCAAACTGGCTTAAACAATAGACTCACAAAACTGGAAAGTCTAGCTATGGATCAGGCTTCAGGATTAGTTGATCTAGGGTAGGGGCCCAGTGATGTCAGTAAATACCTGGTTTCCTTCCTTTATTTTTCCTTCACAATATTTATTTCACCATAAGTCAGCTTCCACTTTTTTCTCATAAGGTGCATGCCAGCTGCAGTCAAGGACAAACTTGCTCAATTACACTCAGAAGTAAGACCCCTTTCTCTCACAGGGGTTCTGAGGTAGGGGCAGCCCCCTTTAAAGATCATGGACTGTGTGGGCGATACATGGGTACTGGGAAGAAAATGCAGGTGTAATTGGAAGTGGGAGGTGGTGAATGCCAGGACAGTCAGTACAGATTTAGCTATCTGTGTACGCTTTGACTCCTCCCTCGTTATTTCCGGAACCCTTGTCCCAGAGCGAACAAACTCCTGTACATTTTCATGTGCCGGATTGTCTCTTCTTTTAACCTTCACTGAAATCCACTCAGCCCTGAGAGAACACTCTCCCTACACCCCTCTACTGAGTACTACAAAGCAAGAAGTAAGAAAGATCCACATCTTTGTCCCCTGGCTCCTACCTTGCTGCCAGCTGTTCTCCCAGGCCAACGCTTCCTCACCTGGAGTAAAAACACCTCCCAAGGCTCCCAGTCTGGTTTTACCCTTCTGTACCCTGCCCACGATGTCCTCTCCCAGCCGCCTGGGCAGCCCCTTCCATTCTTTGAAGACTGTGGTTCCTGGTTCCCTCTTCTCTTCTCCCAGGCCCACCTGTCAAGCGGTGGACTCCAGTGTTCATGTAGACAGTGTATCCAGGACTAGGTTGTTGGCTCTTGGCATTCTCCAGTTCCTTTACAACCATCCCCTCCAAGAAAATACCCAGCTTTTGTCAGACTGGTTAGCCTTTGAATTCTTAAATCCAGACATGTCACATTTTTACTATAACCTAACTACTCGTATTTTGCCTGTTTTATTGATATTACTGAGGCTGTATTGATATTAGTCTTTCCTTCTCTCTGAAACAAACTGCTCTGCCCGTGCTTTCTGTGCCATTTGTTCCTACCTCCATGGGACCTTTCTGTCTGTATGCGTCATTTACCACTAAATTGAAAAAATTAGTTTCAAGTGGAATCATGAAAAATGATAAATTGCTTAAACTACTCAAACAAAAACACAAATGTATACTTATTTCCAAATATTTTGATGCAAGATGAAGGCCTTTTTGACCAGTATGAGTCACTTGATTGCAGTTCCTCACTGTCCTTGCATAGACTACACCAAAAATGTACCATTTTTTATTTCCATTTTTAGTTTTTTTAAGTGGAACACACCTAAAGACACACATAATTAATTTGAATCAGAAGTCTTCCGAATCATCACATTTCTTTTCTTAAACATCTATTACAGCAGAGGTTTTTTTAGGTTGGCTTTTTAGTCACTATTAAAAACAATTTCCAAAACAGTTTAACTAAACAACAAATCATTCTTTTTGCATACATTTAATCAGTTAAATATTTAAATCACATGAACACAAGAATAATAGTCATAAACAGATTTTGAAACTTAACCCTTTGTGAATTTGTACCTCAACAGGTTGAAGAGAAATGTGAAAATATATTAGAAAGTAGTCTGCCAGCCTTGGGTCCATCAACCAGTATATGTCACATCAGAGACGTCAGTTAATGTGGACAATTAGGACCACCAGTATCTAGGTCTCTCCCATCTTAGAAATGTATCCCTTCTATTGCCTCAGCCCCTTCTAGCTGCACATGGAGTTAGCTCTCCTTGTTTTCACAGCCAACTCTGCAGAGAATTGCTTAGGTGTGCTCTCTCCCGTTCTTCACCTTCTTTGTACCCCCCAGTTATAGCACTCTGCCCTCCACCCCAGCACCCCAGTGACACTGCTCTTGCCAAAGTCATCCATGATAGTCCTGTCGCTAAATTCAACAGATACTCTTCCATCTTTCTTTATTTGTACATTCGGTGCTGTTATTCACTCTCTCCCTTTTTTGTGTGCTTGCTTTTCACAACTTCCTCGACCCAGCCTGGCTTGGTTTTCCTTCTACTTCAGTGATTAAACTACAGTTACAGCTCAGTTGTTATTCTGTTCTCACTCTACAAACTCCTTGGGCCAGTTCAACCACCCCTCTAACTTCGGTTGCCATCTAACATTAACGAATTCCACTTACATGTGCTGCAACCACTTGACATGTCCAACATTGAATTTCTCTTTTTTACCCACAAAGAGCCTTCTCTTCCCCTTTCTAAGTTCCTGGTTTTAGTACTGGCCCCATCATCTGTCAGTCTATGTCCAAGACAGAAATCTGGATATCCTCGTGACTCTCTCACCTCACCCACACATCAATTCAGTACCAATTCTACTTCCTGAATATCTTTTAAGTCGCTCCAATTTCCTCCATTTTCTAGCCCAGTGTACCGTAATCTTATGCTCCAAATACAGTTAATAGCTTCCCTCTAGAATGGTTTCTCTTTCAAACCTTTCAACTCACTATAATTTGAATGATTTCTCTAAAATTCTTATTTTATTTCATCTCTCACCTGATTTTAACACTTTGAGGGCTGCTGTTGCCTTCAAAATAAGGTTGAACTTTTTAATGACTCCCAAGGCTCTGCATTCAGTGCTCCCTACTTACCTTTCCAGTTTCTCTCTCTTTACAGCCTTTGGCCTTTGGATAGCGCATTGTCCAGAGTTTGGCTTGCTCCTTTCTCCTGATAGAAAATCTTCCTAGAAGAACTCCCTTTGCGGTCTTTCAGAGTTCTCCCTGCTGACCCCTATCATGGCACTCATCTCAATATAGTATGACTGCCTGTTTATCAGTTTGTCTTCTCTACTATATTATAATAGTGGGTCCCAGTCAATTTGCCTTTTTATTCTCGGTACCTGTCACAGTGACCAGACACAGTACATGCTCATAAATACAGGGTATTTGCTGAGCAAATGACCTTAAACAAGTCACTTAGCTTCCCTGAGCCTTCACCGAATCATCTATTGGGAATAATGTCTTACCTACCTCATAAGGTTGTTTGGGGGATCTGGATCTGTACACCTGGCTTTTAATTCTAGTCCCCACCACATGTGACCTTGGGCACGTTACTTAACTTCTCTGTGTTTTAGTTTCCTCCTCGGTAATATAATAATAGCCATAGTGTCTGCCTCATGGAGTTTTGTGAGAATGAAGTTAATAAATGGAAAGCACTTAGTATAGTGCCTAAACACACAATAAATATTTGCTATTAATTATAACATTTTTTAAAGATTTTATTTATTTATTTTTAGAGAGGGAAGGGAGAGAGAAACATCAATGTGCAACGGCCTGCAACCCAAGCACATGCCCTGACTGTGAATCGAACCTGCGATGCTTTGGTTCGCAGCCCATGCTCAACCCACTGAGCCACACCAGCCAGGGCTAATTATAACATTTTTATTTATAAGCTCTAGAGTGATCTATACACTCAAGCATAAACATCTGTGGATAGGGGCACCCATGGCATCTGTCATTAACATGTTTAAGGGCTTGGAGGACTGGTATCATTCTTCTTAATTTTTTCTTTTCAAATAATATCATAGCTATAGCAGAGTTTAAGTTATAACTTTGAATTTAAGGCTTGCTATAGTCTTAAATTAGCAAGTCTTACTATAGCAAGTCTTAAATTCGAACGTTTATTATTGATTTACGTGAAATTTTGGTAAAAGAAATTAATTGGTGTTCAACATAAAAAGAGAATTTTTAAATGTTTCCTTGTTGAATCCCCCAAATTTTTCAGTCTGCATACAAAGTAGATGGACATCAGCACAAGAAAAACATTTAAATAAGAAAAATTACTTGATTAATTTATAAAGGACAATTAGTATGTATTTGACACCTAGCTTTATTATTTTATGATTTAATTACATGAATAATTTAGTGTTTGGAACATACAAATTTCATTAAATCTGTAATGAAATAGATTCAAGAAAAAAATGCAGCAGCTTTGAGTTTTTTTCATATGCCTACTTTTTATTGAATTTGTTAATATTATAGAGTTCTTGCATTGCCAAACCACGTCTGAGAATTCAAAGAAAGAATTGGTACAATGGACAGCCTCTCCACCCATCATACAGTACATTAAACTTGATTCATGTGCATTTTGATAATGTCCTAATCTTTTAGAAAGTTCTAACAAGAGTTGGTTTTATATTTTCTGCAGGTCTGCAGATTTCTAATACAGTATGCCAATAAATAATATACCCATCTCAGTTCATTCCTCAATAACATAGCCCTCAACACAATTTTACTAGAAAAAAAATGCAACTTTTAAGGAAAAAAATTTGTGCCTGAAGGTCCAAGATATTTGTTAAGATTTTTGCTTGGCAAATGAAGTTTTCAGTTTAACCAACAATCTCTCATTTCTCACCTAATCATCCAGCCTCTCCTTGGCTTGCTCAGCAACTCACCCAAACACATCGGAAGGCAGGCATTTTGCCTGCCACCTCAAATAACACCAACGTTAGTGCCCAGAAATGGTTGGCAGGTTCTGTCAGGAATCCTGTAGAACCCCAGGAGTCAGATTCCTGGATTGACACTTTTATGGGAGTGTTTAGTTCTATGCATATGTGCTCTCCTGAAAGAAATTTGCTCAGTTTTATTAAAAAGTTCTCTTTCATTTAAATTTAATTAGATAATACCCATTTGTATATTGACTTTAGACCAAATAAAAATGCCTAATTTTTATTCTTTTTCTGATTCTTTTTAGAGTTGGTGGTTGCAGGATTTTATTCAGAATGACTTTAGGAAGAGAAGTGATGTCTCCTCTTCAGGCAATGTCTTCCTATACTGCGGCCGGCAGGAATGTTTTAAGGTGGGATCTTTCACCAGAGCAAATCCAAACAAGAACTGAGGAGCTCATTGCACAGACCAAACAGGTGTACGATGCTATTGGAATGCTTGACCTTAAGGAAGTAACTTACGAGAACTGTTTGCAGACACTGGCAGACGTAGAGGTGAAGTACATAGGTGAGTAGGGAGCAAAAGCACATCGATATTTCATTATGTGGGCATCGTGAACAATTTTACATTTTTTGTGTTGGCAGTCCATTTTCCAATTTTACAAGACATTGATTTTTACATAATGGTTAATTAATTGTTTGGAATTAAATTACCCAAGATTAATATTGTACAATGTGTTGACAAAGGCGTACACTCTCATTTCATCTGCTTTCTGGGCAGCATTGATTATATATCAAAACTTTAAAGAAGTTCAAACCCTGGCCTAGTAATTCCACATCTATGCATTTAATCTAAGGAAATAATCAGATACAGGAAAAATCATGTATAAATTTATGTATAAATAGGTACTCTGTCATAAGCAAAAGCTTGGAAACAACCCGTAAGTGTGAACTAATAGAAAGACTAAATAAATTATAATACATTCACCCCTATAACACTGTACAGCCATTAAGATCATGTTTAGAAGCAGCATTTAATGACATTAATAAGGACATAGAAGGAAAACTAAAAAGAAATTTTAATAATTTAATAACACATATATTAATAATTGTTAATATTTGGATGGTGGGTTTACAGTTGATTATTTAAATTTTTCTCTTTAAGCTTTTCTATTTCCCATTTTTCCTACAGTTAAAGTATATTATTTTCATTATATGCGTATTAGACTCTTTGAGTTTTAAGAAATGAAGATTCACATAGTTACCTCTAGGAGTCAGATATATATATATATTTTTTAAAGATTTTATTTATTTATTTTTAGAGAGGGAAGGGGGGGGGAGAGAGAGAGAGAGAGAGAGAGAGAGAGAGAGAGAGAGAGAGAGAGAAACATCAATGTATCAATGTGCGGTTGTTGGGAGACATGGCCCACAACCCAGGCATGTGCCCTGACTGGGAATCGAACCTGCGATGCCTGGTTCGCAGCCCGCGCTCAATGCACTGAACTACACTAGCCAGGGCAGGAGTCAGATATATTTTGTAGGACATTTAGGACTAAACAACCTTGACTGTGTGTCCAGGCTTCATAAGAACATAGTACTATATGTCCTTCTGGATATCGTTAACCTTAGTATGTCTTCTGGAATTTGGGAGATTGTCCAGAATCTACCACCACCCTAGAGACCTGGTCATCATTTTGCCCTCTCTGACCACTCAACACCAAGAGTTCCCTCCCCGACCTCCTGCCGTAACGGGGACTTGGCTACTTTCCCTGACCTCTGCTTCCATTTCAGTCTCTGACTCAACTACCAACTACATCACTCTCATTAATGGCCACTAAATCTTGCTACAAGTCCTGACTTTAAACTCTTCATAAAAAGGCTCTGATTGGTCTCATTTGTCAAAGTCGACAGGGATGGGGCCCGTTCCCATGCAGCAGAGCTTTCCCAGTAAGCAGTTCCATGTGCACCCCCCACCCAGACATGGTCTGCCCCTGGTCCAGATACTCACTTCACCAGTCACTTACGGCCAGCGTGTTGTGCCAGCCTGGTAACATATACATTCACCAGTATAAAGGTCAGTGGGGAAAAAACAAAATATTTTTTTAAAGAATTATCTTTTCCCCCAATAATATGTCTTTTAAACATACTTTTAGTTTTGTGATGTTTGTTCTTACTCTCCTATAAATTTATCTTTCTGGGTTAATCATCCTAAGAATAGATTTTTAAAGACTGACTTTCTCTTATCTGTGTATGTTCTCAGAGTTCATTCTGCCTCCAGCAAGAGCTGTTAAAACCCCACTCGTCTAGTGCCAGGTACTGGACATCAGTGTTGTTTATAGCTTGGCAGCTGGAGTATAAGTCTGGTTCCAGGTCTTTGTGGCAAAGTAAGGAAGGAAATGGTTTCCAGTATCATTGTTTGTTTAAGAATATGTTCCCAATTTTAGGTTCCTGTATTTTATGCCGCTCATTTAAGTTTCTGAGCAGTTTTATCCTACTTAATAATCTTTTTGAGCTCATTTTAAAAAGTAAACAAATTATAGCTATATAGTTAATTATATCACTTAAGTGCTGTAGGTATTAAATTTTAAATCTATTTTATTTTATTTTTTAATTAAGGGGCATAAAATTGTATATTGAACCAAATCCTAAAAAAATTATCTAATTTGAGTTTTTAAAACACAGTATGAATTTGTACAGATATTTTTGGCCATTCTTTTTACACCTTCATTCATAACAATGTTTTAAGAGGACTGATAAAAGTGAGGTAGCTTCTTTAACTGTACAATTTCTTGGTATGTAAAGGGTAGCTATCCTGTTTACCATATATCACATGTATAGACTTTACCTATTTATAACACCTTTAAAAGTACTATAGATAAAATAAAAGTATATTCATTGTTACAGCATAACCACAACCATCGCTATAAACCATCCTCATTTGTTTCTATACTATGGGTTATTTTATTGACATCAGATTTTTGCCCAATTAAAGTCAAAATACAAATATATGAAAAACCCAAGAACAAGTTTAATATGTGAAAATTAGAGTAGACTAAATTAGCACCATCATTTAACAGGAATAGCCCCAACATTCAGCTCAGTGGATGTGTCCACTGAGTTTCCTGGGAATCTTCTGAAATTGTTTGGAACTCTATGTTTGTGTGAATGTTTGCATTGGGGGAGGGCCCCTAACTTAGATGAAATTCTTTAAGAAGTCTGTAGTAAAGGTTAAGAACTTCTATTCTGAATAAAATCTATCCCACTAAATTGTTTTTTAAATGTCCTCTGTCCCTGCCATTCCCCAGATCCGCACTCTCCGCTTCTCCAACCCTCCACTGAGCACTTCCTTTGCACCACCGTCCTCTAAGGTCCAGCCTTCTCCGTGAGGCTCTGCACAGCGCCTGGCCCTCAGCATTGCTGCCTTTCAGTTACTATCCCATTCATAACCTGCTCTGTCCTGTATTGTTTCTTTTTAATGCACTGTTCCCCACCCCAAGTTGCCAGATTATAAATTCCTCAGTATAAGAACTATGCCTTTATCTTTCTATATTCCCAGTTTGCAAATCACATCCAAAACATACATTAATAAATGCTCACTGCACAGCCTTCTTGTTCCTAATAATGCTACTGGGACAGCCAAGCCCTGCATTAAATGTTGTTTTTTTGATAGCCTTAGGAGCCTTTATAGAAAGTCTAAAATGAAAAACTTTTATCAGGATAATCATTCATCTAGGTAGGGGATAGTTTTCTTGATACTGACATGATGAGTCCTTACAGTTTTCTCCTCTGTTAACAGTGGAACGAACCATGCTGGACTTCCCCCAGCATGTCTCCTCTGACAAGGAAGTTCGAGCAGCAAGCACAGAAGCGGATAAAAGGCTTTCTCGTTTTGATATCGAGATGAGCATGAGAGAAGATATATTTCTGAGAATTGTACATTTACAGGTAAATGATGTTATGAATCTCTTTAAAAGAAAAAACATCTGCAATAAAAACCTAAAACTTTTGGCCAGCAATAAAAAGTACTGATGCTCCTAGATTTTTTTTCTAATTACTATAACAATAGACATAGCACAGTGTTATATAATGTTATATTATACCACTTAGGTTTACGTTTAGCTGCTAATTGTATTCCCTTAAGATTAAAGACCAAGTGTAAGAACGTACATCTACAAATCTAAGGCTTCTTAGCCACCATGAAGTTGATGGTTCCATTGAAAAACCTCCTTGAATTTTCAAAATATGGCAAAGTTTATACTAGATCACATCAACTAGAAGCACATGGAATTGAGCTGTTTATCTGTAAACATTGAGTGGTCTCAGCCGTCGCACTGTTGACTTGTTGCTGTCGCACGCCACAGTCGACCTTCGCACTTTTGAGAATTAGCGCGGAGATCATGGGTGATGCGCGTTGCAGGAGGATCTGAGCTGAGCGTATTTGATCTTTTCATCACCAGCGTTGACTGTATTTCTAGCATTATTAGCTTATCTTTGCTTTGAATTTTTAATTTCATGATTTTTTTAAAACATCAGCAATTTAAGAAACAGCTAATGTTTTATAATCCTACACATTTTTGTTTAATTTTACATGCTTCTTTATGCAAAAATCTCAACAATTTTGTTCCTTTTAGCAAATTTTGACAGTTGAAATAAAAAAGCAGTATATCAAGTGTTTTATTTGCAGCCCACTATAGAATATGTGATCAAGACTTAATGTAGACGTACAAGAGTGTATGCTGTCTGTTCCCTCATGTCAGACAAGCATTTTTCACCCTATAATCTATAATCATCTCTGTGGTTCAGAATTATTCACCTTTGGCACTATAAAAATAACAAATTAAAAGAACTTTATGATTATTTTTTATGAACTAAATTCTTTTTGATCCCAGTTATTACCTTATGGGATTCAAATTATGGCCTTTATAGTCTATTTTTATTTCATTCCCAATAATCTAATTTCCATTCAATCTGTGTATTATATATGTGTTTTAAGACATTCCTTGTAATCTCTAATTTTCTTCAGCTGTTTTCATCCTGACTTCTAAGTCCTCATTTGGGATTTTCTTGCCTCTAAAATGTATTTCAACCCATATCCATTAAGCAGCTCAGTCACTCCCCTTTTCTCCTCCCCTAGCCCCAGCAACTGCCAGTCTGCTTTCTGTCTGTGGGTTTGCCTATTCTGGGTATTTCATATAAATGGAAACATACAGACAAATGGTTACTGGACTTAGCATGGTGATCACATCATAAGATATATAAATGTCAAATCACTATCTTGCACACCTGAAACTAATATAATATTACATACCAACTATACTTTAATTTAGAAAAAATTTTAAAGGTATTTTCATCTTAATGTTACTGAGTTAGATGTTTTTATTACTGTTCCACCATCTCTGATTTTTATGAATGTTATCAAAATATGGGAGGTTTGTCACTTTAGATTTCCTTTTTTTTTCCCTTTAGGTTTCTCTGCTATGCCTTCTTTTGTTTCTTCCTTTATTTTTTTCCTATGCTTTTAAATTTTGTATGTATTGTGGGCTGACCCCCCCCCCCAGGTTCGAGAACAAGTTGCTGTCCCTGCAGTAGACGAGGCAATAGACGAGGCAGTAGACGAGGCAGTAGACGAGGCAGTAGACAGGGCAGTCGGCGAGGCAGTAGGCGAGGCCGTAGACGAGGCGGTAGACGAGGCCGTAGACGAGGCCGTAGACTGGGCAGTAGACGAGGCAGTAGGCGAGGCAGTAGACAGGGCAGTAGGCGAGGCAGTAGGCGAGGCAGTAGACGGGGCCGTAGACGGGGCCGTAGACGGGGCCGTAGACGGGGCCGTAGACGAGCACAGCGTCGTGACCGCGGAACCACCAGTGCGCTCATCAGATTTGTGTACTTGTCTGGCTGGTTCACTTCCGGGTTTTATTGTAATAATTTATAGTAGTTTCAGATTAGGTCTCATAATTTTTCCTTTTTCCAAATAGAGTGATTACCCTCTTCCATATGGATTACTGTGTGAATATTTTTGGGAGCTTTTACAATGTCTGTTAAGGCTACAGCAGAATAATAAAAAATAACTGTAGTGTTTGTTTATGTATTGGAGCTTATTTGGTGGATTTAGTTACCTTTAAATACCTTCCTTGACAAATAGTCATTTACTTGGGCAGTGTTCGTTAAAATCTAGAACTATCAGTATCAGTTCTATGCTGTAATTGAGCACTTCAGTAAACGGCAAATCTCATTCTCCAGTCTTGACAAAGATTTCTCAGTTGTTGGCTAAAAAGCCAGCAAAGATCAAAAAAGGTTTTACAGATGCTCTTTCTATCCATATTGGTAAGAAAAATGTACAGTGTCTTCATGATAAAACAGTCCAGGCACACAATATCTTATTCCAGTGTCCTGCTAAGAAATAACTATAGAAGAGGGATTCTTTAGTGAAATAGAGTCTGAATTATGCAAGCTAAATTGGGAAATACAGGTATCTATTGTAATATTATTTACATATTTTTTTTGGAGCTGTGGGCTCTGGCCTTGCCAGTTCATCTTAGCTAGCTAATGGTTTAAACAGTAGAGTTCTCATGTTACAACGTATCAGGGGTGTCCAACCCTCAGTCTGTGGGCCCAAGATGTCTGTGAATGCGGCCCAACACAAAATGG
The DNA here is from genome assembly GCA_004024845.1 of Tonatia bakeri. NCBI lineage: Eukaryota > Metazoa > Chordata > Mammalia > Chiroptera > Phyllostomidae > Tonatia > Tonatia bakeri. Next base: position 22,447 of record PVIA01003926.1, read on the forward strand.
TAAATTTGCTTAAAACATTATGAGATTTTTTTGTTTTTGTTAGTGTTCGTGTATTTATTGTGTGGCCCTAGACAACTCTTACTCTTCCAGTGTGGCCCAGAGACACCAAAAGGTTGGACAGTCCTGATTGTAAATGAATAGATCATAAGATTAAATACTGTGATGTACTTGAACAATCATAGACCTAGTGCCAAAATAAAATACAAGATCCTGTGCCTTAAAACCATGGCAGAGAAGAGAGAGGCAGAAAGAGAGAGAGAAAGAGAGAGAGGAGAAGGGAAAGAAAAGAGGAAGGGGGGAAGAAGGAAGAAAACTATGGCCAAAATTCAGTATGATAATGGTAATTCCTTTTACTTACCAGGCCTTCTGGATTTTGAAACATACTGAGTCTAGTCATTGGTCATAGTCAATACCACTGAAACTTGTGCCTTTGTCAAGCTCTTAAAAGGTTAGGGATCCCATATAAAGCATCAACAACCTTGCCTTTGTTTCTTCATTAGATAGGCACCTTTTTTGCTTCCCAAGTACTTACCTCTCTTTTCATTCACTACATGGTAGACATTACTTGCTAATGTATCTTTTTCTCCTTCATATGATTTAAAATACCTCAAGGATATTCATCTTTGTCTCCCTGGTGCCTGGCATGCCTAGGAGCTCAGTAAGTGTGTGTCATCTGGATCTGAACTAGTCGTGCTGTGTGGCTCCACACCACTGGTGTTGTCCTGCTGCCTGGGACCTACACAGAAGCAGTGAGTCTTGCCACGGCACCCTGAGTTAGCAGTCAGCAAGCAGGCCTCTCAGCAGCCCTTCTGTCCTGAAAGTAGGCAGTTGCCAAGGAATGTCGTTTTCACAGTAATAGGATAGAAACTTAACTGTGAATGTACTGATTAAAAAACACACACAACAGAAAAAAAAAACTACACGTAGAACACATTTAATTAAACAAGTTATACCTCTGTGTAAGCTTTTGCAGCAATAGTGTCTGTATTATCATACTCCGTTGACTTATATTTCTCTAGCATATTTGAAGTTTGTGAATCCATTTCTCTAAATGGTATTCAGAGGAATACACTAGCTTAATCCCCAGAGTTCTTTTAACTGCATTGTAATTTCTGCTTTGAATGCACAACACAGTAAATCCCACTAAAATAATTTATCATTTACATATTTTAGAAACTAGATGTGTGACTGTCTTGTGAAGAAAAGGACAAAAATCATGGGACAGAAGGTGGGCAGGATTTCAGGGAAACTAGGAAAACTTTTCACTTTGTATTATGAAATGCTAAAGAATTATGAATTAAGGATAGCATTATAGTTATATGGCATGTTGGACAAAGTACTAAACTGAGAATTTGAAGAATTTATTTCTGCCTCCATTTTTACCACTGAAAAGCTATGTGATCTTAGGAAACTCCTTTGCCCTCAGCCTGTAAAACGAGTGTACGAGATACAAATGTACATGTAAGCATGTGTATGCACGTTCACACTTTTCCATAAAAGCTCTTTGTTACAGGAGGAAGTTAGGGGAAAACTAAGTCTTGTCACCACAGAGCTTTAAAAAGGGCTCTGTTGTCAGCTTATATAAACTTGAAAATCACCTCAGAGACCTTTTAGCCTGCCCCCTCCCCACCTACCCCTACTCCTACAAAGGAGAAGTTTCACCCCAAAAGGCCTGAGACCTGGCGCAGATACAAGAAGATCAAGTTCTTGTTCAGGAAGGAAGGTGCGGCTACCACAGAGCCGTCAGGAAGTGTTGACCGATTCCCTCTTAGAAAACCCGTGGGCAGGAGCTGTGGCCTTGCCTGGCGAGTGTGAGGGAGAATGTGGCCCTGGTCCGCTCTGGGACAGGAGTGTGCTTCAGAAGCACTCTGCAGAAGCGCCTTGTTCCTACCAGAGGCCTTCAGAAAGTTCCCAGCCTCAGAGTCGGACTGGCAAAGCGTGTCTGGTTATAATTGAGTCAGATTTTTGTTAAGTGTCATTTTTGTGGTAAGTTGCATATTTCGGTAACAGACAATTAGTCACATTTTAATTAGACCTAATTCAGGACTGATTTTTCTCAGAACATTCTTCCACCTGTATACACTTGTATTACCTATTTGGAATGTAAGTAGTTTTACCTAACCCAGGCCATGAATTTGGAGTTGACTATACTAAGTGTGAAGGGGGACCCCCCAAAACCCTGGAGTTTATTTATAAAAACTTATATATTTATTCATACATGTTTAAACTTCAGTCACCTTCAAAGTACTCTCTATTTCATGTAATACACCTATTGAGACATTCTTTCATTGCTCAGAACAGTTTTGAATTCCTTGATTTTGATGCCCTTTAGTGCCCCTGCTGTTTTTTGTTTTTTTTTTTCACATGAGCAAAATGTTTCCATTTAAGGACTTTTTTCATCTAGGAAAAAAAAGTTGCTCGGGATGAGATTAGGTGAATGGGCAGTGTGGGGCACCGGGGGTCATGCCATTTTTGGTCCAAAACTGCTGAACACTCAGTGGGATATGGGCAGATGTGCACATAAATCACCCATCTTGAAATACGCAGGTACATTGAAGGAGTCTTCAAAAAAAAGTCACTGAAGCCAAATGTAGCCTCTCACAACACTGCCAGCTGGCATACTGCTACAGATGGGTTCCTAGAACACTCACCTAGCGGGGGAAGCCTCTACTACAAGAGGCCTGTCCTCCAGAAGATAATTCTGGTTTGGGGGACTTTCCCCCTTGTATACTTCCAGGCTTTCTGAAGTAGCAGTCCAGGAATGGCAAATCCAGGCCCACTTAGAAGGAGAGCCCACCCTGAGTGTAAAGTAAATCTGTTTACATTAGCTGGTGAGACTTGTGATGAGCCTCTGTCCCAACCTCAGGGTGAAATGGGACCCAGTGAACCCCTGGAACCCAGGTACCCACTCTGCTGTCCAGCTGTGTGCCTGGCTTCTGTCTTGGCTCACTGCCCTGTTGGGAAGGGTCTCTGTCCTGGAGCTCCACCTGCTCGCTTGGGCCCTGCACAACTCACCCAGGCCCTTGTCACCAGGGGTTTTTTTCCCCTCTCCCCCACTACATAGAGCTACTGCCTACGTTCCCGGCCTTACAACTTGTAGTATTGTATTATCTAGAAACTCCTGCTGCCATGCCTCACACCTCAGGGCAGCCTTCCTGGCACTGGTAAAGCCAGCCATCAGCAACTCAGGCCATCCGTCACATCCGCGTGAACACTGATTTGAACTGCTGGCCATCCCTGAGGGACCCAGCCCATAGCCCAGTTTGTCTCTGTGGCCGTTCTGCGTGTCTGCCCATTGCAGACACCTGCTGCTGAGATCCCAGTGTGTGCCAATGCCAGCTAGGGAGGGTTCCAACTACAGTCATGCCAGCATGCTCAGAAACGCCCCAAGGACATAAAAGGAGGTTATTTTGGAAAAATGAGTCTAATTGTCCTCTGCCTCCACTGAGAATAAAGGCAGAGGAAACTGTGAGTAATCTATGAACAAGTGCTTTACTACTGTGACATAAAATTTTTTATTGGTAGGCAAGGTGAGACAGAGGCTCTTGTGTTAAGTAGCACCCTCATTTAGAGTACAACTCTATTTACGTGCTACAACAAAATGTTAAAAATTACAGAATTATTGCAGCAAGAGCCTTGTGCCAGCCATCTAAAACACAGGTTCTAAAGCTAAGATCTAATTAGTTCTTTTAGAGATCTAATTAGTTGGAAAATATAAAGCTCAGGGATAGACAGCCCAGGTCTTTCATGGAGAGAGAGTGCAACCAATGGTAGGTCCCTGCGGCAGTAGAGACAAGTCCTTCGTCGGCCTTCAACCAAACTGAATCTGTCACTCCTGTGTCTGGAGTCCATTTCCTCCCGGGGACCAGAAGCTGACCAGCCTTCCAGATGTGCCACTTATATTTGGCACCTGTTTTCAAGAAACATCTGGTGTTTTTATACCTTGCTGCGGCCAGGGGAATTTTCTGTTTTCCTCCAGGGCTCTTCGTTCTCTTGAGTGAGTGCCTTTAGCATTGCCGCATGCAGGTTGAAATGTGCTGCCCTGCGTTCCTCCTCCGTGTGCTGTGCCCACGCACTTTCCCCACAGAACCGTTCAGATGCAGCTTGCTGTCGTCCCCTCATTTCTCTCGCCAAGTGACAGTGAGCCATTTTGAAAACGTTGGAAGTCTTTTGCTGAGGTTTAATCAAGCTGCAAACCCTTTTTTGGTGTGTTGGCAAAAGAGTCCCACTCTCGATTTGTGCAGAATTTGCTCTTTATTTTTATGCCTGCCTCTCAAGTGGAACCAGGATAGCAAATAATGGAAAATTAAATCCAGATGATTTGTGATAAGGAGGATGTTTTGTGGAAAAAAGACCACTGGGTCATAGAGAATGCTCAGAATGAGATTATGCAAATGTTTTTATTATCACACTTTCAAATAGTACAGGCAGTCTTGATTCAGATGCAAGGCCAGGCAGTACTGGTTAGCTTTTTATTTATTCAGTTTTTCTGTTTTAAATGAGCAGAGACTCACTAAAGCATAAAAGAAATTAGGTCTTCAGAAGGGCCTGCCTCATAACCACATATATGCCTCGTAGCCACAGAGATGGTGAATAGATTTGCTTCGGCCTCATAGTTCATGATTTACCCAGACACTGTAGGAATAGTGGTTGTCACACTCTTCCATTTTAGGAAACCTGTGATCTGGGGAAGATAAAGCCTGAAGCCAGACGATACTTGGAGAAGTCAGTTAAAATGGGAAAAAGAAATGGGCTCCATCTTCCAGAACAAGTACAAAATGTGAGTTTATGTTTCGTTTTCATATGAGGACGAAAGGAGTAAGTAAAGCATAATGCAAGAACAACTACAAAATGCGAAGTGCATATTTTAATATGGGAAATAATGTGTAATTAAAATCCATTTACAATGTACTTGATAGTTAGTGGCTTAAATTCTACAATACAACTCCTATTCACCTCATGGTGACTGACAAAGAACTGGTAACTTAATTTTTCTTTAACTGCATCCACGTGTTATTTGTGTCATATGTGCTGAGCTCATTTTCTCTGCTCTGTCTTACATTTCCTAGTACCTAGTTCCAGTCTCAGTATTTTCATTCCCTTGGAGTTACAGAGATAGGGCACTGGTGATAAAATCCATATGATGGAGAGTTTTAAAACCAACACTTCGAAATGGAACATCCTATGATTAGTATATGGCCCTTAAAGGCGGAGAGATTAGCTGGTGAAAACTGCTTCTCAAACTTTTTCTTTTGTCTAAAGCCAGTCAAATCTTCCAGTTTCAGAAATTAAACTCAGCTACAGAATTAACTCATTCTTTGGAAAGGAAAAAACCCATGATTTACTTCCAGGTGATCCTTCGAGGGCATAGAACTGGAAACAAGTTTAAAGGAAATGCAGACCAAGTGACGTCAGCATGGTAGATATACCCAAAGGCACTGCTGAGATATGGGTGCCTTTGTCCCACCGACACGCCCTTTGAACTCCTAGTATCCTCTGTGTCTTACTCACAGGAGAAATCTGACTGATCTCACTTATCTGATTTGCCATCATCAGCTCTGTCTGGGGCATGAACACGGTATTAGTTAAAATGGATTTGTTTGTAGCTAACAACACCCTGCAAAACAGTTTAAGCAAAAGAAGAGATTTACTTGCTTGTATAACTGGAAAGTCCAGAGGTGGTCAGGCTTCGTGGGCTGGTTTGATCCTGGAGCTCAGTGGTGTTTTGGTCACCTGGTTTTCCTATTCCTCTACTCTGTCTTCTTCACGGTTAGTGCTAACCAGAAGTGGCTCCTTTTATTTCTAAAATGGCTGCAAATCAAAAGCCACCGCCAACTAGAAGGACATAGAGAAGCTTCCATTAAATCTCCCTTCATGTCCTAGTGGACTCAATCATATGCCTAATCCTGAATCCCCCTGTAGTTGGGTGCGTGCCAGGCTGGGATTACCTGAGCCAGTTACTACTGCAGTGCAGGTGGGATTACCTGACTGGTGCAGGGGTCATACCCCTGGAACTGCAGATAGAATTGGGTCCCACTCAAATGACATGGCTGCTGTGGAGTATGGAGGCAGTGGAAGGGAACCTGGGCAGACAACCAGGATGTCTGTAAATGACACTGTGTGTGTCAAATTGAGTGTCCCTCAGAACTACCTGGAGGGCTTGTTAAAACTCTAATCACTGGGGCCCACACCTCTGTGAGTTTGTTTCAGTGGATTTTGTGTGGGTCTCAAGAATTTGCATTTCTGACAAGTTCCCAGGTGGTGTCGATGCTTGTGGTCAGGGCCACAACGTGGAGCACCAGTGTGGTTTAGGTAAATTTCATTACTTAGCATTTTCAGAAAAGTGGTAGAGATTAATAAAATTATTTCATGTTTTTTCTCGTGGTTCCCTTCATACTGCTTCCTTTGATCTCCCACCTGATATTTTTGGATGAATGTTAGGTGTCCTAAATCAAATTTGTTTAAAAAGGTGCTAGATGCTGCTTTGACTGTATCTCCTAAATTTACTCAGTTCTTGCAACTTCATGAAACTTTCTAACACATCACCAGATTGCTATTTTGTTCATGTTACATGCAGATACTCATGGACACAACATACAAGAGTGCAGCAAACTAATCAAGTACATGTCTAAGAAAGTACTTCCTGTCCTGGCTGGTATAGCTCAGTGGATTGAGTGTGGGCCTGTGAACCAAAGGGTCACTGGTTCAATTCCCAGTCAGGGCACATGCCTGGATTGTGGGTCAGGTCCCCAGTAAGGGGTGCAAGAGGCAATCTCACATTGATGTTTCACTCCCTCTCTATCTCCTTCCCTTCCCCTCTCTCTAAAAATAAATAAATAAAATCTTGAAGGAAGGAAGGAAGGAAGGAAGGAAGGAAGGAAGGAAGGAAGGAAGGAAGGAAGGAAGAACTTCCTGGGTGTTGGAGACAAAAGTCAATATTCATATAAAGTGAAACTTACTTGACTAATAATGATAACAATAAGAGATTCATTTTATTGTTAAGGTCCTGTATTTGTATTTTGTTTCAGGAAATCAAAGCAATGAAGAAAAGAATGAGTGAACTGTGCATTGACTTTAACAAAAACCTCAATGAGGATGATACCTTCCTTGTATTTTCCAAAGCTGAACTTGGTAAAATTTTGTTATGTTTCTACATTAAATTATATAATCCCAGAAGATGTCACCTCACAGTTTGCCAAATCAAAGTTAAAAGAATTGTTTAAAAAAATGATCCAGTCCCTTCTACAGAATCTACCTCCCCTCTACAGAAAAGACAACCAAAACATGCCTAGGTTATAGGCTAATGCAAGTGAATACTGTTTCTAGAGACAGTCCTGAGAATATTTCATGATCTGACTTGGATAACTTAGGCTGTTGTTTAACAGCCTCAGTTCCTTGAAAATTTTTTGCCTCACAGTGTCTCCTGCAGTGTAACTTTAGTCTTTTCTTCTTCTGTTCTTGGCTTAATTTGCCTGTTCTCCGACAAAATACCATCTGCACAAGTGCACTGAAGCCTCTTCATATACTGAGTTAGCATCTCCTAAGGCACCTGTTCTCTAAGCACCACCCCCTTGATATTATAAGAATTGTCATTTTATTTGAATTTTAATTCCTCCACAAAATTCCTAGAGTTCATAATGGCACCATGCCAATGTTAAATTAAACAATAATTAGAGAATGTTTTGCAGGTGCTCTTCCTGATGATTTCATTGAGAGTTTAGAGAAAACAGATGGTGACAAGTATAAAATTACCTTAAAATATCCTCACTATTTTCCTGTCATGAAGAAATGTTGTATCCCAGAAACCAGAAGGAAGATGGAAATGGCTTTTAATACAAGATGCAAAGAGGTACTTATGAATATTCAGTTTCTTGTTTATTTGTTTGGTTGGTTTGTTTTTTGTTTGTTTTTGTGGAAGACTTTAAGCAAAGGGTTTGCTTTGTTAACCAGTGCTGAAGCCAGCTCAGAGACTAGTATTTCTATATGTGTGACCATTCTGCCCCCAATCCCTCAGACCTAGAATAATTAGCCTTTACCTTGCCCATCGACAACTTGCCTGGTGTGGCCACAGGCTAAGCTATTCTAATACGAGTAGAATGGATTAAATAAACGAAAAGTTGCATTCTTCTCCCAAGTCAGTAGTCAGGGGCTGGCGGAGTATCTCTCTCTCTCCTCAGTGACTTCCAAGGGCATTTTAATTGTCATCATTTCCCAATCTGTAAGGAAGAGGGAAAATAAAGTACAGAGCAGGTATCTTTAAGAAAAAAAAACCTGGAAATGACATATATCAACTACATGCACATCACATTGACCCAAATTCCACTGTATAGCCATATCTAGCTGCAGGGGAGGCTGGGAAATGTAGTCTTCAACTGATAGCCATTTGCTCAGCTGAGTGGATTCTATTACTAAAAGGAAACAAGGAAGAATTAGAAATGGATCTCAAGAGTCAACTAGCCAGCCATACCACAGTCTGTCCAAGTAACCATGAACACCTCTTTTCCCCATTCACCAGGTGTCGGATCCCACCCTGTTACTGCCTGGAGCTCAGAGACTAGTCTCTCTGGGTGATACACAGTCCTCCCCAGTTGTAGCTTCTCATGACCTAGCTGGCAACCTATGAAAGGAAAGACTGGCTGTCTAGCCCGCTCACCCCTAGCACACATACACCAGTGGTAGAATAGGAACAGAATGGCCATAGTACAAACTCCCATTTGGAAAAGGAAACAACGTGAAGCACATTGTGGCAGAAATGGTTAGGATTCTGTGTCTGGGAAGTTCCTGGGATAACCCATTGGATTTACCGGGTCTCCTTTTAGGCAGGAATAAAATTCATTCAAAACCTCAGTAGGTTTTCTGTCTGTCGTTTCCAGTCAGATTCACATTAAAATAACTATACCCAAATATTGCTTTTGTTCATAGTTCTTAAACCTTCCAAATCCTTTCTTATGTACCGGTTCTTGTATCATGCCCTTTCTGCTCTTCCTCAATGTCATGGTGTCTGCTTCAGAGCCACCTGAAAATGGTAGGCTTCAGGAGGAATGCAGCATTCTTAGATAAATCTCTGCAGTTCAGTAACTCTGAGTCATAGTCTTTGCTCCTGACTTTGGGCTATGGGGGAATTGGCTTCTCCAGCCACGTGAAGCCCCAGACTATGGGCAGAACCTCTCAGAGAAACTCTTTCCCTTCTGTCTTTGCACACTGACCAGCTCTCCCTTAAGTACATCTTTCTCGTGTAATCTTAGTCAAAGTAACACATACAAACAAACACACATCATTATTAGTTTTCCCGAACAATTTCCCAACAGCTAAGACTCAGTAGGAAATTGGCCTGCCTTCCGAGTTGTGGCAAGCAAGAGTTTGAATGAGTGTGATCCCTGGTGTGATGAGGATTCCCAGCTTCCCAGCCTGTAGTGTGTGTGTCCTCGCCTTCCACTTCTGCACGTTTTTCATTTTTGTTACCGCAGCAGCTTCTTCCTAGTGTCAGTCCTGTGGGTATTAGAGTATAGCTGAAAGAACTATACAAAAGTCAACCAAAAGCACAGAGATGCAAATAAACAAACATTATTTCCCTTCAGAAAGCATTAATGGTTACCCATCAATGGGGAGCCTGGGGAGGTGTTCCTTCATGGTTACCAAGTTCATTTTGGGGTGTCAGAAGGGTTTTGGAAACAGATAGTGGTAATGGTTGCACAGTTTCAGTGTAATTAGTGCCACTTAATTGTACACTTAACAATGGTTAGGGTGGCATGTGTTATGTTACGCATTTGACAACATTTTTTTAAAAAAGGCTTTTCTCTTGAAGCTAACAATACCAGGGTGAATATTCTAGAGCTGGAGGCTAGCTCTGCTGTCCTCAGCATGTGGTTTCCAAGGTCATGGTTGTCACCTTTAGTTCACAGCTAGCGATGCAAGCATCTGTAAAGAGATGACTCAGAAATTTCACTCAATACCTCATTCATATTCCACAGTCCCACAGCTAGCTTCAGGGAAGTCTGGGAAGGCTAGTCAGGTAACCTTGCATCTGGCAAAAACTCAGAGAATTCTAGTACTAGGGAGAAGAATGGAGGACTAGATACTGGAAAAAAATTGGCAGCCCGTAGAGAAGGCCTAGGGAAACTGAAAAAAATGAAAGAAAAACTCATATCAGTTAATTTTAGAACTTGGAGAATTATACTGTGTTTCCTCTTATCCATGTTTTCTTCCTAATTTTAAAATAATAGTAATTATAACATAATTATATAGAGTTTGCCCTGGTTCCAGGCACTTTTCTATGCACTTACATATATTTCCATTTGAGTCTTCATTTACCCCATGACGGAGCTGCTTTCCTTACCTGTATCCTGCAGGTAAGAAAACTGAGGCTTGGAAAGGTTAAGGCACTTGCCAACTGTCAGACAACCAGTAAGTGGTCGAGCAGACTTTGGGACCCAGGTAGTTTGACTTTGGTGTGTGGTCTTCCTTAGCAACATGTCTAGAAATGATTTGTTTATTTAATCATTAGGAGTAGTTTTTCTTTGACCTCAACATTTATTTACTTTTTCTTTTATTGTTTAAAAACAAGGTTATGCTGAGTGAAATAAGCCAGACACAAAAGGACAAATGTGGTACGATCCCACGTACACGAGGTTCCTGGAACAGTCAAATTCAGAGACAGAAAGTGCAATGGTGGATGCCCAGGGCAGGGGGAGGGGGCATGGAGAGATAGTATTTAATGGGTATAGAGTTGCATTTGGGAAAGATGAAAATGTCTGGAGATAAGGCAGTATCCTTATTTGTATTTTGATAAAAATAAAGTAATAGGAAATGTTTGCAATAATTTGAGAAAAATCCCTGAAACATTTTCTGAGTGCAGAGCTCTGTGGTCTTATGTATTGTTGTGCGACCATCACCACCATGTATATCTTTGAGATTTACCCACGTTCTAGCATGTGTCAAAACTTCTTTCCTTTTTAAGGCTGAATAGTATTTCATTGTATGTATAAACCACATTTTCTTTATCCCTTTACCCATTGATGGACATTTGGATTGCTTCCACCACTTGGCTGCTGTTCACATAATGCTGCAGTGAACACGGTCATGCAAATAGCTGTTTGAGTCCTTGCTAAGTCATATGGTAATTCTCTGTTTAATTTTTAATTTCTTTCTTTTTTTTTTTTTAGGAATCCCAGTGCTGTTTTCCACAGCAGCTGCACCATTTTACATTTCCATCATTAATACACAAAGATTCCAAATTTTCCACATCCTCATCAATGCTTATTATTTTCTTTTTTTAAAATAATAGCCATACTAATGGGTATGAAGTTAGTTACAAATTTTGTGTTAGGTATATATTACCACAATGAAAAAATAATTTAGGTACCAATATTTGGTGCAGTCCTATCAATGAGACTAAATGTGGATTCACTATAGCCCTTAAAACTACATTTTCACTCTTTTTTTAATTTTTATTTATTTATTTTTAGAGAGGGAAGGGAGGGAGAGAGAATGAGAGAGAGAGAGAGAGAGAGAAACATCAATGTGCAGTTGCTGGGGGCTGTGGCCTGCAACCCAGGCATGTGCCCCGACTGGGAATCGAACCTGTGATGCTTTGGTTCGCAGCCTGCGCTCAATCCACAGAGCTACGCCAGCCAGGGCTACATTTTCACTCTTAAGCTTACTGTATCTAAAATTTTATTAAGACATTATAACTATCTCCTGATGTTTAAAAGGTCAGCTGTTTCAGAAGTACAATTGGATCATGAATCAAAAAATAAAAGTCTACAACACTGAAATGAAATAACTTATTAGAAGTTGAGATGCTCTAAAAATATTTGACAGTTTTGCAAACCTAAAAATACATGTAGTAACCCAGTGTTTTGGATCCAGTTAATTGTTAATGTTTATTTTCGTTGTTATTGTTTATTACTAGGAAAACACCGAAATTCTGCAGCAACTACTCCCACTGAGGGCCAGAGTCGCCAGACTGCTCGGCTATAGCACACATGCTGACTTTGTCCTCGAAATGAACACTGCGAAGAGTACAAGCCACGTCACAGCCTTCCTAGGTTAGTTCTTCCTTTAAAATTAGTTATGTATTTCCATTTTGATGACTGTTTTGCTGCATGATACCAACTGGACAGAGGGCTTTAGACTCTAGATGCTTTGAAGGACATCCTATTCGTTATTCATTCAAGAGAAATTTATTGATCACCTACTATGTATTAGATACTGTGCTTGGTTCTAAGGGTTGCCCATGGTTTATATTACTATTATAGTCCTTGCTTCATTCTATATTGTATCTTGATTGGGATTTTATTTTATTTTACTTTATTTATTTTTATAGAGAGGGACAGGGAGAGAGACAGAGAGGAAGAGAAACATGTATGTGCGAGAGAAACATCAATCAGTTGCCTCTCACACCCCACAGCTGGGGACCTGGCCCCCTGCCCAGGTATATGCCCTGACTGGGAATTGAACCAGCAACCTTTTGTTTTACAGGACAACATCTAACCCCCTGAGCCACACCAGTCAGGGCTTGATTGGGATTTTTATACTAATGTCTAACAAGACATCCAGGATTGTAACAAAGAGTATTAGCCTTTTGGCTTTGTTCACTGCCCTTTAGTGTTTGTAGTTATAGTGTAGCTACTTATGAGTTCATATAAAATAAGTTGAGAAATAACCAATGAAAATAAAACATGTATAAACAAAAAATAAACATTTTATATTCCAGAAGCCACTTGCTATATACAAAAGTAATACAAAAATAATAATCGTCAAAACTTATCTAATAACTATATTCACATTTATTTAACATCAGTTTTACTCTTTTTAAAATCATGGTTCTTGTGTCCATGACATTTAGTTACTGGTATTCTGTCACTCCTCCCTGTCCCCATCTCAGTCTATGTGTCACTGTCCCAGCAGTCACTCTGATTTTCTCTTCCATCTTAGTGAAAATGGTTGACAGCCATGGTGTAGGTACTGATTTTTTATGTAATCTTCTTTAACCAGAGTTTATGAAAGTATGACTTTTTTTTTTACTTTTTTCATTGACCCCTTTCAGACTTTAACAACTAGTCAAAGTATGTAGTCTGTTTTTTATTAGCTTAATTAAGTTGGAGATTTTGAATAATGAGGTCAAATCAGCCTTCAGCCAAAGATTTACTCCACCATGTTCTCAATGGCCATTCCTTGCATTATTCGTGTATATGCTGGTGCAGATGTGACATGTAGCAGGTGCCTCATAAATGGTAGTTATTTGTTATTATATAATTCATTTATTCATTTGTGAGACATTTATGAAATAACTGTTCTGCATTAGGCAGTATGCTAAATGGTAGAACCACAGAGAGGAATTAAATGATGTCCATTTCTCAGTGAATATTCCCTGAGTGGAAATAACAGAGATGTGAACAGGTAATTGCCATATATCCTGATGCATGTTATGCAGACAGTGGCTCGGGGAGTTAACAGGTTTGATAAAAATGTTATAACTGCATATACTAAAAATTTTCCTTGAGAACTACCTGATTAACTTAATTCATTTAAAGTAGTTTCCCTGTAATTTGAAATTGGCATATTCCCATGTGAGCTGTCCTCTTGCTACCTGTACTCACACGTTCCCTGACAGGCCCACTTAGAATCACCTCTCTTTTGTCTCCTGTGAGCCTCCTTCTTTCTCTTCACAGCACTCCTCAGGCTGCGCCTGCATCTCCCACTCTGGGCTGCCTCTGGAGCAGACATGCCTCTTACAGAGGCAAACCTGTGTTTGTCTTACATAGGCACCAACTCGTGAAGAATAAATACATAAGAGTGTATTCATTTAGCCAAATACAAGAAAAGAGTCAACATTTCAGGAAAAGAGTCAACATGTATAAATTGAGACATCCATCTAAAAAGTGGACTTACTGTGTCCTAATAGACCTTCTTCCTGGGAATAGGGTAGTGATAACTAAACCCATGACCATCGGAGGCATTGAGCAATTGTTAGTAATACTAGTAGTCACAGGTCACATTTGATTTATTTTCCCTGCCTTTCTGAGGAACCTCATCTTCTTGAACAATAATCATGCATATGAGTTGAGTTTCACTTTTGCTTTTTTCCTTGAATTATAACATTCTCCTGTCAGAGTTCTCTGAGATAAACTTCAGCTTTGAGGAAGTTTATGCTGTGAGGAAGTCGGGGCCTAGTTTGGGTGGTGCTCACAGTAAAAGGGGCGAGGAGCCATAACGTACGTAACCTTGAAGAGAACAGGGCTGTCTGTCGTGTGGAGCCTGCTTTCCTTTTCCACCCCCTTCCCTCCGGCTGCCCCTCCCTCCTAGGAGCAGTAGATTGCTGACTTTTTTCACTTCCCTCACAGATGATTTAAGCCAGAAATTAAAACCGTTGGGTGAGGCAGAACGAGAGTTTATTTTGAATTTGAAGAAACAGGAATGTGAAGAGAGAGGTTTTGAATTTGATGGAAAAATCAATGCCTGGGATCTGCATTACTACATGACTCAGACAGAAGAACTCAAGTACTCCATAGACCAAGAGATCCTCAAGGAATACTTCCCCATTGAAGTGGTCACTGAAGGCTTGCTGAACATCTACCAGGAGTTGTTGGGACTTTCATTTGAACAAGTGGCCGATCCTCATGTGTGGAATAAAAGTGTCACACTTTACACTGTGAAGGATAAAGCCACAGGAGAAGTATTAGGACAGTTCTACTTGGACCTCTATCCAAGGTACTAACCAAGGTATTACTGGATTCAACTCCTTAGGGATTCAGCTCCTACCCAGATTAACACTCTTGCCTTCCATAGACCTCTTGTGTGGTTCTTAACAAAGGGATTAAAGATGTGGGCTCTGAAGCCAGAATGTCTGGCCCCATTACTTCCTAGGCTCTTAAGGTCCCTGTGCCTCAGTTTCTTACCAACACTACAGTCCTGTAAAGTGAGAGTGCTAATTCTACCTGCTTTGTAAGGTTGTTGTAAGGATAAAATGGTTAATTACATGCAAAGAATTAATTGGAGACCACCCAGCCTTTAGCAAGTGCTTAATAAATACTAGCAGCTGTTGTCATTATCCTCACCATCATCTAGTTTGTGCACTGCATTTGCTTAATTTAACGTTGAAACCCAAAATGTTTATTATTCTGATACTCTGTCTGCCAATACTCTTAAGTCTATGGCCACTTCTCTGAGTCTGGCTGAGAAGCAACACAGTATGGTAAGTTAAACTTGAGTTGGGATGTTTGAGTAAGAGCATTTTGGGGACTCTTTTCTCTTCTGTAGTATGGACTGATGATCCCTTTACAGGATTGCCTTGTACATTGCACCATATAAGCAAATCACCAGGACTAAGTATTCGATCAGTGGTAAGAATTAAAAATATTATTGTCTCTGAATCATGTGGTAACTCTGGACTCCATAGTGTTTTATCAGATAGGAAAGGATGTAGGTCACTTTCTCTCCAGGCTGCTTTCCAAAACAAAGCCAGCCTGTTACAATTACTAATCCATTTTACAAAAAAGCCAGAGGGAAGAAATTACAGTGTCCCCCTAGTTCAATACCAATAATGAGTTTTTAACCCACGGACTTTGGGTGGCTTCAGGTGGCCGCTGGGAAGAAGGCTCGAAAACTGTCAGCAGACAGTGGGCAGAGTTGCCTTCTCCCCATGCTTTGTGGACTTACTTTCACTTCTGAGATAAGCTAAAAATAAACCCGTGTCACATGTAGATGGGTCTATTTTTAATTACAAAGTGTCAGCGTACAGTTTTAAGCCAAGAATTCTTTCAGGGAAAATCCTTCAACATTGCAGCTTTCTGTTCCTGGGTCAAAGCTAACTCTTCTCACCTTATTCTGTTGTCTCTCTGCTAAAATATAACTGGTGTCTTTGAGATCTGACCATTGCTACCAGAACTCTGGTTTAGGGACCAGAGGGTGATCTCTTATGAGAGTAGTGACCGATGACCTACGTAATATTCACTTCCTGTCACCCACATGCTTGCTTCATGAAGATGAGATGGGTTAACTTCTTTCCTTTGTATAATTAACTCAAAAAAGGATATTTAGAGTAGATTTAGGAAAGACCAGTTTTGTTTTATTTTTCAAATCACATTTCAGTTTTCATTCATCAAATACTGAGATTCTAAAAACAAAAACAAAAATACTCTGATGCTTCCAACATAAGGTTGGCAGTTAAGGACATTTTTAAGACTCACCATTATTTTTTTAACTTAATGATTAGAGAGAGAAACATCGATTTGTTGTTCCACTTATTCATGCACTCATTGGTTGATTCTTGTGTGTGCCCTGACCTGGGACTGAATCTGCAACCTTGGTGTATCGGAATGAGGCTCTAACCAACTGAACTACCCAACCAGGGAAAAATCACCATCATTTTATAAACAAAATGTAAAAAGGCATAATGTCAGAATAAGGAATCCTTTAAAATTAAATAAATCAAGTTTATGGGGTTTTTTGTTTTTTTTTAAGATTTTATTTATTTAATTTTAGAGAGGGAAGGGAGGGAGAAAAAGAGAAACACCGATGTGCGATTGCTGGGGGCTGTGGCCTGCAACCCAGGCATGTGCCCTGACTGTGAATCGAAAGTTTATGTTTTAAATAAAAGGTAAAAACCCCTTCATGTCACTGATTTTTAAGTTGGTAGAAACTTTTAGATTTTAAGCTCTTAATTTTTTTAAATTCTCCAAATATTTTTTTTAAAGATTTTATTTATTTTTAGAGAGGGGAGGGAGGGAGAAAGAGAGAGAGAGAGAGAAACATCAATGTGTGGTTGCTGGGGGCCATGGCCTGCAACCCAGGCATGTGCCCTGACTGGGAATCGAACCTGCAATGCTTTGGTTCGCAGCCCGCGCTCAATCCACTGAGCTATGCCAGCCAGGGCTAATATTTTTGAGAAAACTCAACTGTTGTTTCTCCAACATAGTAGTGCCCACATTACTCTTAAATCAAGAATACTTTTATTGCCCTTTGTAATATACCAAGAGGTATAAAATATAACAGGATAACACTTCCCAAATGACTTTAGCTTTTCCCTGTTAAAAATAAGATTTGTGAATCTGTTTATCTGCTTACACTTTCCCAACTAATCACATGAAATCATTCCAGGAACTCTGAAGGACCCAGAGCTGGGCTGGCTGAAAACTTTATCGGATCGGGTGCACGGCGTCGGGTGTGCCTGTCCTCTCCTCTCCTCTGCCTGCCTTTTCCATGTCCCTGCCCACTCCTACCTCAGCCTGGGCACGGTTCTGATTGATTGACTGATTTCTTACGTATTTTGAGTAGACTTTATTTCTTAGAGCAGTTTTAGGTTCACAGCTAAACGGAGCATAAGCTACAGAGATTTCCCTTTCACCTGCTGGCCCCATACATGCATAGTTTCCCTTATTATCAACATCCCCCGCCAAAGTGGTACATTTGTTACAACTGATGAACCTGCATTGACACATAATCACCCAGTGTTCATAGTTTACTCTCGAGTTCATTCTTGGTATTGTATATTCTGTGGGTTTGGATAAATTTTTATGATGACACATAGTCAACATTTTAGTATTATTCGGTGTAGCTTCACTGCCGTAAAAATCCTTTGTGCTCCATCTACCTACTCATCTGTCCCTAGCCCCTGGCAATTATTGATCTTTTTATATTGTTTATAGTTTTACCTACTTTCTGAAAGTTAAATGTTTCAAAGAGTCTTCTATCGAATATGTATCGAATGAGACTTAGCGACTGAGAGAGGCCAGGGCAACATTGTTGCTAGAGAAGGGTGTTCATATCTCACTGACTTTGCTTCCGGTTCCCAGGGAAGGGAAATACAACCATGCCGCCTGCTTCGGCCTCCAGCCAGGCTGCCTCCTGCCCAATGGCAGCCGCATGATGTCTGTGGCAGCCCTTGTGGTGAACTTCTCTCAGCCCCTAGCAGGCCGCCCCGCTCTCCTGAGGCACGACGAGGTGCGGACTTACTTCCATGAATTTGGTCACGTCATGCATCAGATTTGTGCACAGGTGAGTGATCTTGCATGGGGAACCTGCCAGTTGCTTTTCTAGAGGTTTTGTTTCTCCACTGCAGTTGGGTTTCTCCCCTTAATACGTTGTTTTCCGAAGCTGACCATGTTCAAGAATTTCATAGGCCTTCTGCAAAAACACGAATTTTTTTCTGATTGGGTGCTGTCTCACAATATATTTTTTCAAGGTGAATTCACTAATGAAAGCGCTGACTAAATAGCATCCTGGGAAAAACAAGGCTGTCATCATGGAAGGGTTAAAATACTCTACTTTTAATTTTTTTCCATAGGAATTTGGTGTAAGCCTCACAGATAAGCAACTGCTGTATGTAATCTGTCTCCTCTGCTTATTAATGCTCTGTGTAGTTAAATGGTTTTCAACTAGCCCAGACTCTTTATTCCTTTTTAAATAATAAATATTTTGTAATACCTTTCTTCATTAGCCTCAGATTAAAGCCGCAGATAATGTGGGATAACCCTGGAGAGAATTTGCCAGAGCACAGAGGTATATGCACAATGTGCGGCAACTGATTTTTCTTTATATCTGCAAATGAACAGTACGTTTATTCTTCACTTTATAGCGGAGTCCAGTAAACTGGGCCCTAACTATCCTATGATAAACCATATGAACTTGCTGAACTTAACTGCTATTGACGTATGAAAGCATCCAGTTCAGTAGTTCAATCTAACATTATTAAAAACTGATGTTATCAGATATGGAGGGACAATTTTCCAAATCTGAAATCTCTGTATACCTCTGAAGGTAAACTTTAAAAAAAATAAGCTTTTTAGTAGAATAGTTTTAGGTCTACAGAAAAGTTGCAAAGATAGTACAAAAATTGTCCAGGCACCCCTCCCCTGATTCCCCTCTGGTTCACATCTTACCGTATTATAGTGCATGTGTCCCATCCAAGAAGCTATCATTGGCACTAAACTCCACACTTCATTTGAATTTTCTTAGTTTTTCCCTAACAGCCTTTCTCCATACAGAGGATATTTAAAACTGATGTAATGTCCCCGCTAAACTTAAAAGAAAAGATTGTTTAAATGGTTTTCAAATGGTAATGCCTTCGCATGGCTATGTACTAAGACATAATGAAGTATTCATGGATTTGCACTATAGGTGAATAACCCTGAATCCAGCAGCAAAAACACGCACGCAGGCTGCTATAAGTGGCTTGTGTCATCAGCTCTGAGTTCAAGAATGGTGTCGCCATTGTCTTAGTTCGTGTTGCAATAACAATACTGTAGACCAGGCAGCTTATAAACAGTAGAAATTTCTCACAGCTCTGGAAACCGAAAGTCCAAGAGTCTTCTATCAAATATGTATCGAATGAGACTTAGCAACTAGGAGAGGCCAGGGCAACAATACTGCTAGAGAATCTAGCAAACAATCTGTGGCACTAAATCTGTGGCAGATTTGGTGTCTGCTGAGGACCTGCTTTCTGGTTCAGAGATGATGCATTCTCACTGTGTCCTCACATAGTGAAAAGGGTGAGGGATCTCCATGAGGCCTCTTTCATAAAGACACTAATCGCCTTCATGGGAGCTCCACCTTCAGGACCTGCTCACCTCCCAAAAGCCCCACTTACTACCACCACACCAAGGGTTGGGTTTCAACATACTGATTTGGGGAAGGAACACAAACATTGAGTCCATGGCACCAGCGGTGACATGATTTCTGAACATGGTGAACACCCCTTAAGAAATGTCCTAATGAAAACGTAACCTTACTTTGATTTACACAGTTGATCCCCAGTAGTTAGTGCCTTGGAAATTTAAAGTGTATAAAAACAATTTTGCAAAAATATGTACAATGAAGTTAGTTTCTAGGCTCGCTGAATTATAGATTTCCCATTTATTTCAATGTCCAACAGGAAATACGAGAGACATGGAGGACAGGGGACAGTTGTTGTGACCCTACACGTGCAGTTCAATCCCAGACATGCAGCATCCCGAACCCCCAGAGGACCCCTAATTACTGCAGTAGCCAAAAATGTATTTATACGCTTCTGAAATACTACTGTCACCAATGTTAAAACACTGCCTATTTCTTTCAACATTTTATCTTGACATCCTGGTGCTTCCATGTTTTATTTTTGAAAAACCAGAGGGAATAGGAATGAATGTTCAGATAAATGAGTCCTGACAAACTGATGCAAACATTTCTGCCCTCTGTTTAACCCAAGCAAAAGAAATCTTTCAGAATAATCTAAATTTTCTTTCTCAGATACTATTAAAGTCTATTTTTACAGCAGTAGGATACCTAAAATACTTATTTTCCATTGTATTTCCATTCTGTGGCTGATGTGTTTTTTTAAATAGGATAAATCTAGTATCCACTTTTCTAAAGTACTTTTATGTGTAATTTAGAAAAATGAAATAAGTTTCTTAATTTTAGATTTATGGGGTATTACTTAGATTATCTAAAATCTAATTATGTACTTCTGTGTAGATAAACAACAGCCTGCTTTTAGAAAAGTGGGTCTTAATTTTGGAGGATCTAAGAACTGTATAAAAATCTGACTTAAGCTGTGCATACCTCTTCCAGAAAAACACATGCACGCTTATACTCTCCCATTTTTACATGGAATTCTGAGGAGCTCACAGAGCTTCTGGAGCCCAGACCGTAGTGGACTCCAAGTAAATAACTCCTGGGTTGTAGCAGTTTCCTCCGTACTTGGGTGTTGATTATCAGCTAATGGTTTGACAAGGAAGCCACTTGGTGTCCTAATCACTCTTATTAGAATAAAACTGATCTTCAAATAGGATTTTCGGTGCTGTTGTTGCACGTCCTTGTTTTCGGACGCAGAGCTGTTACAACCTTAGTACCATATGCTCACCACGTATCCCGGTGCAGTTCTCCACAACTCTCTTATTTTCACTATTTATGTTGTTTTCAATCCTTTGAGATGGCGGCTTAGGCAGTACTGGAAAAATTATCTTGGTACTACGTCATTTTAGAGATATTTGGCTTGTGACTAAAATATCTTATTTATTTATTTACTTTTATTTATTCCATCAGTTTGGTGTCTCTTGAAACAATAGCCTCTAGGCGTGGCTTAGCGTGTGCCTCCCCGTGTTTGTGAACACAGAACGTGCTTTACAGACGAGCAGCGTGTGAGTCCACGAGATTATCTTAGGTTTCTTAGTTGTCTATTAATCTTTTAAATGACTTATTACTCTTTAAGAATTTTCAAGGTAATTATATTTGGAACCAGTGGTCACTACTTTTGTCTTAAAAGTATAGGCACAGATCTATATATTTGCAGCTTTAC
Source organism: Tonatia bakeri (assembly GCA_004024845.1). Lineage (NCBI taxonomy): Eukaryota > Metazoa > Chordata > Mammalia > Chiroptera > Phyllostomidae > Tonatia > Tonatia bakeri. Next base: position 43,721 of record PVIA01003926.1, read on the forward strand.
AATAATTTCAAAACCTTTTCTACTGACTTGACCTAGATAGTAGTGAATAAGGAGTTTTTTGATGGCTTTAATGTTCAGGAACACACTTCTGACTTCTCTGAGAGATACACAATGAATTAACTACTTGCCGTACATGTTTAGTAGATGGGTTTTAAGCCAGGGCAGCTCATTGTTTGCATTCTACTCGGTGGCAGTTTGCAAGGGTGATGACCAGAGGAGCTCGTCGGAGCTTGCTGTGGGGATGTTTGAGTGTGGCGGCAGGAACATCCAGTTTCAAGCATGTACATGCACTAGTTCGGTCTGTCTACCATCTCGTCATTCAAATGAGTTTCACTCCTATTTTCTTGTGTTTATGCTGCAGGGTAGGTAATTTTGGAGACAGCCATCAAGAGGTGGTATCTCTGGTGTCTCTTCCTGTTTCAGGGCTTTACTGTGGCTTGGGCTCTCAGTAATCACTGGCCTTTTGAACTTACATATAAAAGAACCGTGATGCTTCTTAACAGCCTCCATGGAGATGCCTGTGATGGTCTGTGGGTTAAGAGCATTAATCAGTCTCACACTGTTAGAGATATTGTAAAGCAACACCCACAAAGCCTTGTCAGTTAAAATTGAAAGTGATGGAAGGGCAAAAACTAAAATATAATTATTTATGATTTTTAAATAAACCATTAATTTGGTTGAAAGACTAATAGAGCATCTTGTCTGCTTTAAGTATTTTTTGTTAGAAGCTGTTGTAAATAAGTGTATCCTGCATCAGTCAGTAAGGTGAACTAGTGTTGTGACGAGAGCACTAGATTACAAATCGTCCATGTATTTGTGGGTCTGGCCGTGTGACTTTGGCAAGTTATTTGACCTCCTGGAGTGACCTCATTCTTCTTACTCTTAAAATGAGGACAACAGTTCTCATACCTACTTCCCTGGGGTGCTGGTGAGAGATTAAATGATGTGTGAAAAGGTACTTGGGAAAGCATAAAGTGCCATATGTATTTCAAGTATTCTTGTAACTGTGCTTATATATAATTCAGAGCTATTGGGATCAGTAAGTAGCATACAAGTCATAATTTAAGGGGAGTGGGGAAGTTGCCATGAGGAAAAGTACAGTCACTTAGGGTTTAAGAGAATTCACAAATGCTTACCCTCCATGGATTTTGGGTAAGGATCTGTGGAAGTTGAGTGGAAACCATCAGGCTTCTGTTTGTTTTTGTTTTGTTTTAATGATTACTGCCTACTTAGAAGTTTGATTCCAGAAGCGAGAGTAGAATGGGCAGTTTAGAGTATCCAGAGTGGTAGGAGATTAGCTGAAGAGAAATGTTGGTATGTTATCTTCAGCCTTAACACCAAGGAATAGATACTTGGGGAGGAAGTCTAGAATACACTTGGCCTGACCAGTCAAAACCATACTGGTCAGGCAAACCGGGCAGGCTAAGGAGTCGTAGCAGCCTGGATGTACTTAGCATTGTCTACGTGCCAAACACTATGTATACTCAATGCCTTACACTCATTAATTAACTCTGTCCTTACACTTTTCTGAAGTAGATCTACCAGTCTACTCCTATTAGTATACTATTATGCTATTACTTTCCCCATTTGCAAGTGGCAAAAACCAAGACTTAGAAAGGTTAAATGATGGACCCAGGATCTGACTGTCATGCTCTCCACTACTCTGTTGCCTGTAACTAGCCATTCTCTGTGCCCTCAGTCCATGCACTGGAGGCCTATGTTATGTCTGAATTTGGTCGCCCAAGTATGCATTCGTGTTGGAAGGACTTTTTTCTCCTACATTTCTCAAATGGCACTTCTTCTAAATCAGCAGTCCCCGACCTTTTTGGCACCAGGGACTGATTTCATGGAGACAGTTTTTCCAGGGACCCGGGGGTAGGGGAGGGGGAATGGTTTTGGGATGATTCAAGTACATTAACATTCAAGCTCACCTTCTGTTGTGTGGTCTGGTTCTTAACCGTTACCAGTCTGGCCCAGGGGATGGCAACCCCTGCTCTAAATCAATCTCATGTAAGCTAGTGTAGAGTAAATGAGTTTATCTGATTTCATGCATCCCTCTCTATAAGTTGACCTCTTAGGTTTCAGTCCTGATAATATAGTGAATACCTATCAGCAACCTCATAGCCTTTGCTTCTTACCCGCAACCTTGCACACTGTTACAGTTCCCCACATCAGTATCAGGATGTCATTTTTGTTATTTTATTGATTTGTGTGTTTATTTGTTTATATATAATATATACTCACTGTCCTGGCTGGTGTGGCTCAGTGGATTGAGTGCCAGCCTGCGAACCAAAGGGTCACCAGTTCGATTCCCAGTCAGGGCTCATGCCTGGATTGTGGGCCAGGTCCCCAGTAGGGGGTGTGCAAGAAGCAGCCACACATTGATGTGTCCCTCTCTTTCTTCTTCTCTTCCCCTCTCTCTAAAAATAAATAAGATATTTTAAAAAATACATACTCACATGTGTACATTGAATAAATGCTAAAGTCATAAACCAAATGCGATGATCTTTGCATTATTTATTTCTTCTTGGAGACAGGCTATTACTTTCCTTTACTTACTGTATTTTTTTCTGTGTTCCTTTTTAAATAATTAGAAAAAAAGTTTTTAAAAGAGAAAAAAATATTTAGTTACCTCTGGCTCTGTGGGGGGACAGTTACTGATTATCTGTTGTGTCTGACCTGCTAGATATAGTAGGGTAATATTCAAAAGAAAAAAAAGATAGGGTCTTGAATGTTTAGAGTTTAGTTTGAGGACATGAAATTTTAACAATTAAAAGCATTTTTTAAAATGTGCATTTTAAAATAATATTGTTTAAATATAATATTGTTTAAAATAAATATATATATTGTTTAATAATATTTAAATATTTTTAATATTTAAATATCGATGTGTTAAGTATTCGATATTTAATATTTAAATATATAAACAATATTTAAATATTGTTTAAAATAAAATAATGTTTAAAAACAATTACTAAGTGATACAAATATTTATGAAATATTAAAGAAGACAGAGTAGTGAGATGATGTTAGGTTGGAGGCTAAGAGGTCAGGTCGAGCATGGTAAGAGAAAGTCTCAGAGTTGTTTGAGGTTGCGTTCACACAGAAGCATTCTCCTCGCAGCTGCATTTATTGCACAAATGCTTGTTGGCCATCAGCAAGTCTCCGTGCGTGCGCTAGAGTTTGGTGATACAGCGGTGAATAAGGTGTGCACACTTCCCAACCTTCTTAGCGTCTGAGTTTGAATAGTGCTTTTATTTGTTCTAAAAAGAAGCAATTTCAGTCAGGAAGGTATAGCCATTTGGGGAGTAAGTCTGTGAATTCAAAATACAGTGCTCAAGACTCCTGCAGATTATTGGTTGTTGCACGTATCTTTAAAATGCTGGCTGTTGCACTCTTGACTGTTGTGAAGATTAACAAAAATGGTAAGCCCTGACTGGTGTAGCTCAGTGGATTGAGCATGGGCTATGAACCAAAGGGTCGCCTGGGTTGCAGGCCAGGTCCCCAGTGGGCCAGTGGGGAGGAGAGGCAACCACACACTGATGTTTCTCTTCCTCTCCCTCTAAAAATAAATAAATAAAATCTTTTTAAAAAAAGTTAAGTGCTATTCAGGTTCTCCCTATTACTATTATTCTAGTGATTGCTGTGTACACATGAAGTTGAAAGTATGACTTTTAATTATTTATTTATGGCAAAGCCTACAAAACGGTAGCACTTTTTCTTTTCTATTTTTTAAAAATATTTTATTGATTATGCTATTACAGTTGTCCTGGCTTTTCCCTCTTTTCCCCCCTTGACCCAGCACCCCCTACACCCTCAGGCAATCCCCTCACCATTGCTCGAGTCGGTGTGTCATGCGTTGGGTTATTTGGCCTACTCCCTTTCCTGTACTATACTTTACAGCCCTATGGTTGTTCTGTAACAATATCCATGATTCTGTCTCTGTTCTTGTTTGCTTAGTTTGTTTTTTATATTCAATTGTTGATAGAGATGCATTAATTGCCATTTTATTGTTCATAGTTTTTATCTTTTTCTTAACATTTCATATAATAGTGGTTTAGTGATAATGAACTCCTTTAGTTTTTTCATGTCTGGGAAGCTCTTTATCTGCCCTTCAATTTTTAATGATAGCTTTGCTGGGTAGAGGAGTCTTCACTGTAGGTCCCTGCTTTTCATGACTTCGACTATTTCTTGCCAATACCTTCTAGCCTTTAAAATTTCTTTTGAGAAATCAGCTGACAGTCTTATGGGAACTCCCTTCTAGGTAGCTAATTTCTTTTCTATTGCTGCTTTTAAGATTCTCTCTTTATCTTTAACCTTTGGCGTTTTAATTATGATGTGTTTTGGAGTGAGTCTCTTTGCATCCATCTTGTTTGGGACTCTCTATGCTTCCTGGGCGTGCATGACTATTTCCTTCACCGAATTAGGGACATTTTCTTTCATTATTTTTCAAATAAATTTTCAATTTCTTGCTCTTTCTCCTCTCTTTCTGACACCCCTATGATGTAAGTGTTGGACTTCTTGAAGTTGTCCCAGAGCCTGCTTACACTATCCTCAGCTTTTTGGATTTTTTTTTTTCTTATTGTTCTAATTAGTTGTTTTTTTTATTCTTTATGTTCCAAATCACTGGTTCTCAGCTTCATCCACTCTACTGTTCTGTAAATTGTTCTTTATTTAAATTATTGTATTCTTCATTTCTGACTGTATCATTTTTATGCAGCTGGCCAGGTTTTGGGCTGGGTCTCATAGCTCCCAAGATGTCCCTCCCAAATTTTTATCTACCACACGTGGGTGACAGACCAGCCTGCTTCACATCTGCACCCCTACTACCAGTCTGGATGGATGCTGTTTCTTTAATTCTGTTGCTGTCAGACTTCCAGTCAACTTGATTTATAACGATTCTGAGTTATTCTATATTTTAGGTGTAATTTCAATGGGGTTGTACAAAGAGGCAAGCCCTGTCTACCTATTGGCCATCTTGACCAGAAGTCTCACACTTTTTTATTTAAGGTCTCCATCATTCTTGGTTTAGGGGTAGATCAAACATGTCAGGGTATGGAATGACTGCTAAAAAATCAATAGGGGATCACCTCCCACAGCCCACATCAGTTCTCCTGAGGCCTGTTCATTTTCCTAAACATGATACGCTTACGGATTTCAGCAAATACCTTTTCTTTGATTTGGGATTTGCTCTCATGAAAAGAACACTTTAGTTTAACCACTAAAAGCAACTGGTCTCTTAATTATATAGAAAAATCCCATAGGGCCTTGGTCTTTAAATACAACATTTTCATGTGAGTTTTGGAGCTTTAGTTTGTATAATTTCCTCTAGCTCTCACTGTGTTGTATGAATTGAGAAGTTTCTCTCTATAGCACCAAGTCATCTTTATAAAAACCTATAATGGAGTATATTTTAGACATCCTATTGCCTGTTTAAAAAGATAATATAGAAAAATCTCATAGTTTTAGACAACTTTTTCCTTTCAAGAACTTAAAACTAAACAGAAATCGAAGTTTACATTGTTTTTCTAGGCTTTTATTATCAAAATATTTCCTGCAGCAGTAATGCCTAAAACTTTCTGAAGTGTCACCTGCAAAACTAATTTGTTAATTTTATAGTACTCTGCTTTATCTGGGAAGTATATTAGCATCAATAGTTACTGTGGCTCAGCCCTGGCTAGTGTGGCTCAGTGGATTAAGTGCTGGCTTTCGAACCAAAGTGTCACTGTTTCAATTCCCAGTCAGGGCGCACATGCTTGGATTGTGGGCCAGGTCCTCAGTTGGGAGCGTGTAAGAGGCAACCACACATGATGTTTCTCTCCCTCTCTTTCTTCCTCCCCTCCCTCTATCTAAAAATAAATAAAATCTTTAAAAATAATTTAAAAAATAATTACTGCGGCTCATAAGTTAACTATATTTGACACCCTCCAATTATTCGGATTGAAAACTATGTAAAGTACTTTTTAGTGTTCTTTGGAACCCACAGTTTAAAATGGGAATGGTGTTTTCTAGGTGTTCACAGTGAGTCATAACTCAGCAGCCATGCTGTTTTGCATGTCTGTCCCCCATCAGCTGCTAGATCCTAAAACAGCAGCTGACTGGATTTTTTTCTCTTTAGATTTAGTTGTTTGCTAGAAATCGAGCTTTTGAATTTTGTAGTTTCTTTGTACTCCTCATTTGAGAACCATTTAAATGATATTGCCCAAAGGGCACACAGAGAAACAACGTGACAGACTTTCGGGAAATTAGTAAGCAGCAGAGTTATTTTTAGCCCTTACTCCTTGCAAACATTTCCTTTTGTTCTTTAGAAGACATTGTTCATCTGTTCATTCACTTGCTGTGCTCTCTCCCCCATGGCAAGATGGCTTAGACAGAATAAGCTCTCTTTTCACTCTTCTGCATGACATAACTGTGTTCATTCTTATTTTATTCCACTTTAGCTCATGACATACTCATTAGTTCATGTTTTTCTAGGTTCTGAAACACCACCGCCAACACACACATGCATTTTGTTGTTATCGGGGTTGATTTTCCCTCCTCATCTGCAAATACTGAGAAATAATCATACAAGCAGGATATACAGAATGTATATTTTTATCTCTATATAAATGTGTGTATGTACATACTTTTATATGTATAATGTTTGGTAGTAAGTGATGGCGTGATTTTGCCTACATTTGCTGTCAGTACTTTTGTTTAAACTATAATCTTTAGAAAATTATAGAGTTAGCATTGTAGAATCCCAGGTCCAGAATACATGGTTATGAAGGCTGGCATTTTCACATCAGCCTCATGTTTGGTGTTTGAAAAACCTTCAGGTATACATAGAGGAAGTCAGATTTCTGCAGAAGCACGCTGAAACCACACTTACTCCTCACATAAAGGCAACTTTGATAGGATTTTTCTGCTTTATATCCCTCTAAGAAAACTTGGTCTTTTTGTAACATTTTTAGCCTTTTATTTTATTTCTCATTTTTTCCCCCATAAGACAAAGAGGCATTACTGCAGTTGTGGTTACAATTGCGGGCTCTGGAGTCACACCACATGGTTTCAAATCCTAGTTCTGTTGCTAATTGCGGTATGCCTCAGTCCTTGTCTCGAACGTGGAGATTACAGTGTTTACTTCATACAGTTGCTTTGGAATTCAAATCAGATAATTCATATGAAGACCTAGCATAATGTTTGGCATAGTAAAGTTTCAATAGATGTTGGCTGTTATAACTATTATATAACTTTGTTTTATCTGAATGTAGGGTTATTTTAAAAGATTATATTTGAGAAAGAGGCAAAATACTCAGTTTTCTGGAACTTTTTCCCTGTAAGAATTTTTTATTGGGATGTCCTCAAACACAGGTGGCCCATTTCAACACCCTCCGATTTCAGTTTCCTTTGGCCCTTTGGGATTTGCAGCTCTTCATATCTAGAATCAGCACAATTATAATGGGAAGTCAAGCAAAACACTTTTTTGTGTATAAAGAGAGGAAGGCGGAATGTGAGATGGCATTGACATCTGTGCTTCTGCCCTGGGCCAAAAGCTGATTCGGTTATTTGCTGCTGAGTCGGCATCCCATCTGCTCCCTTCCCTGGTGTTCAGTCCTTTTTCCTCCCCTACCCTCTAGGCCCTGGGGATGATGAAGTCAGGGAGCAGAGACTGGGATCTGAAGGCTCTGAAGTGGAAAGCAAGATAGAGGTTCAGGGAAAGACAACAGAACAATAACCCCCAGATGACCCTGCTGGGTAAATGCTAAGTCTCCTCTGCTAGTGGCAGTCTTACAAAAATTCTTTGGATGGTATGAAGGTTAAAAAACAGCAGCCTGTTCTAGTGAAGTCCCATCTTTCTGCTCAAGAGCTTTTCTGATTTCTGATTCGACAATTTACTAAATGTTCCTTTAAAAAAATAAAAACTTTATTTTTAAATCTTAGCCCAGACCCTCAGAAGTACTTTATTTTTATGAGGTGTCAATGTAAGAAATGTCTAAACCTATAGAGAATTTTTTATAAGAATTTATTTGAGCCAAATTGAAGATATGCCAGGAAACATAATCTCAAATGCTCCTGGCGAATGACAGTTCTGAAGTTCTTTTAATACGTTTGGAATTAAGGAAGGAAGGAAGGAAGGAAGATTACATGAAGGTGGGAAAAAGCATGGTGGGAAATCTCTGTGATTATATTACAGGATGGTAAACAGATTATGTTCTCCTTCTCTCTCTCTCTCTCTCTCTTTTTCTGTCATTTATTCATTTAGAGAGAGGAAAGGGGAGAGAGGAGAGAAACATTGATTTGTTGTTCCAGTCAAAGATTCATTCATTGGTCAATTCTATGAGAATTGTGCCTTCACTGAGGATTGATCCGTAACCTTGGCCTATTGAGACAATGTCTAACCAGCTGAGCTCTCTGGCCACCAGGGCTATGTGCTGTCTAGATGGTGGTCTTCAGAGGGGTCTGAAAAAGAGGCATTTCAAAGTGTATTAATCTAGATGCACAAAAACAGTGGACAGGGCTTGCTTAAGACAAACATAACCTTTTACTAGGCCTGGTGTGCAACTACCCACCTTAATCTACCCAGTTAGAAATTCATGATCAGATCACCCTCTGAGGTTACTCTTGGTCACTGACTTATTATAGCACCCCTTTTTCATTCACAGAGGGGTGCTTTAACTTTTGAGTATATTCTTTGTTTCTCTTTTCCTTTAGCTGCAGTATCTTACCTCTCTGGCCAACTAATATACAGCCCTAACTCCCACTGAAGTGGCTTCTCATGTCTAAGGTAACATCTTCTGCCCAATCTGAGAGGTAGAACTCAGACTTTCTATAAACATGGTTATCTTAGGCCCACTCATTTAAAGTTGAGAATACAAAACATCACACATACTCAAGGAGTATCTGTAGTGTTGTAATTTAACTCTGTAATACATTTTAACTAAAATTTAAGTAGTTAAGTAGCAGAGAAAAACCAGCTTAGAAATCAGGAAATCATGATTTTTTTTCAGTTATAATTGATGAATAGTAGTTCCATGTTTGTTTATAATTCAAAAGAATAAAATATTACTTCAATATAGAGTAGTTTGGGGGGTTATTTTCGTGCTGCTTGGCTGCTGTGTTTCATTTTCATTCAAGTTTGAGGTTTTCTAACCCTTCATTTAAAAGGCGCAGTTGACTCTGATTCCAACTTAAGTTTTAGAGAATCTTGTTTATAAAATTCATCACCTATTTCTTTTTCATTCAGTGTTTTTTAAAGACCTCTATGTTTACTTTCTAGACTGATTTTGCACGATTTAGTGGAACAAATGTGGAAACTGACTTCGTGGAAGTGCCGTCACAAATGCTTGAAAACTGGGTGTGGGACGTTGATTCCCTCCGAAGACTGTCGAAACATTATAGAGATGGAAGACCTATTACAGATGATCTGCTGGAAAAACTTGTTGCTTCAAGGCTGGTCAACACAGGTAAAACTTGTAATTTTAGAGAAGGAAAATAAATTAGAATTGCTTAATAGAAAATTGCTGGCCTCTCCCATAGAACTAGCTCCCCTTTAATAACGATGGTGCTGTGAGGGTGCGAATATGTGCAAGACCACTAAATATATTGGAATGCCAAACCCTGGGATTATGTCCAAGAAAACAAATACAGCTACTTGTGAATCTTAAGTGAGATGTTTTGCTTCCATTTTGTAATGAGTACTACAGGAATCAGTTTTGAAATCTATCATCATGTGATACTGGAACACACAGTTCTCTTCTACAAAACATGCCCAAACATTCTTATGTTATTAGGCCTTCTGACCTTGCGCCAGATTGTTCTGAGCAAAGTTGATCAGTCTCTCCATACCAACACAGCGCTGGATGCTGCGAGCGAATATGCCAAATACTGCACAGAAATTTTAGGAGTTCCAGCTACTCCAGGTATGTAAATACTGTTCTGACTTGAGTTCATTTTTCCTGTGCAGTGCAGGGTATACTCCTCACACTGCCAGGACAGGTAGAGTGTGTCAGGCAGGTTACCCAATGTAATTTGTTTCTGACTTTTGTAATCAGGCCGTGACTTTCAGGTAAGCATACTCTGTCCATAGTAGGAGTTATCCTGTCCAAATGTGCTGGGAGGAAAAGTGGCTCCAGCTTTTGCAGCATTTTAGTGTAATCAGGTGTGAGCAATTGGCCTCCGCCCCGGAGCACAGAAAGTCAGTCACAGTTGGCAGCGCCCGCCCGACTCCTCCCTCTGCCTGTGCACCGTGACCTCCCAGTGCCGTCAGTGAGCAGCTAGCAGAAGGGGCCATTTTAGAGAGGAGCACTGCTGCTGGGTTTCTGACTCTGCTTTCGAGAGGAGTTTGACTTAGTGGTCTGACACTTGTGAGATTCATGTGGGTGGGTGGATAGCTGCACACATGTGTGCTTACATTTGTATTTATATATTTGAAACTAACATGCAATTTTATTTACATGCAGTTAAGACTTTGTTCACCAATAAGTTGTTATATAAATGAATCGGTCATATTCATAAAGATAATGAAGGTCAGACTTGTCATCGAGTCATCCAGGCTTTGCACTTCTTTCTGTGGCGTGTTTATAGTGGACCTGGCAGCAACTCTGCACCTGAGGCCACTTTAACGCAGTCCTTTTTAAAGTAGCCCTACAGGTAGATTAAATTGGTAAAAATCTTTTTAGCTTTTCAAGTAAAGTGTTCATTGTCCATGATTATGAACCTAAAAATAAGTGCCATTCTTTAAGTGCCATACTTTAGATGTAAAGAGGTGTGACAAAGAATAGGCTCACTATTGGAGTATTTGTAAAACTCGTGTGTGTCTAAGGCCTAAGAAAGGACCTGGGGATTCTGAAACCCTGAGCTATCTGATGGGTGTGGATGGAGCCTCTGTCCAGCATTCCAGCACTAAGGGCCGAAACCAGCCCTCGAGTTGAGCCGTCACTGGAGAGAAGTTTGTAAACATCTTGACCAAGGGCACACAGAAACCCAGGGTGTACTGGAGGTGAAATCCTATCTCCCTGACCTCCCACAGCAGGACTCCCTGTAGGGAAACCTTAGCCAGCTGATAACCTGGTAATTACCATTTGCCATCACATTGATTGAAATGTATCTTTCTTTAAAGGCACAAATATGCCAGCTACTTTTGGACATTTGGCAGGGGGATATGATGGCCAATATTATGGATATCTGTGGAGTGAAGTATTTTCCATGGACATGTTTTATAGCTGTTTTAAAAAAGAAGGAATAATGAATCCAGAGGTATTGTATTTTTTTCTCTTTTTGTTAATTTTGTAGTTGTTTTCTCCCCTTTAGCACCTAGTGTAAAATATTTATTACACCTACATATAAAAGTAAGAGATTTGATAACAGCTTTTAACTTTAAAGTCTTGCATCTTCTTAAATCATCATACATCAGGTTGCGGCAAGTGATTAACTTTAATTCTACAACTTAAAAAAAAGCCTACTGCATTTTCTTGCTTATTAGCATTCCAATATATTGCATAATTGAAATTCATAATTCATTTAATTATTGCATAATTGAAATGCATAAAAGCTTTGTTTATGCATTTGCACATTTATAGCTGCTAGTTTTGACATGTGCTGTGCAGTGTTTTGGCTTTATAGGTGATTGGGTAAGAAAGCTAAACTCCTTCCTGATATACATGGTCTGTTTATGTTTTGATATTCTCTACACACTTTCCTTATACATTTTCTGTGGAAGACACCCTTTCTCTGTGGCCAATATACCCCACCTACAGCATAGTTTGTAACCTAAATGCCTTCAGGTAACTTAAGCTGCTTCATTAACCTGAGCCATCTTTCCGTGTACAGCGAATTGACTGCCAGGTGGCTGCCAGCCAGACCTTCCTGAGTTACAGTCCCCCGGTCTCTGCTCTTGTAGAAGCCTCAGCTGTCAGATTTTTTCTAGGGCTGATGCATTTTTCTAGTGTGTTTTTCATTCTGTTTGATTCAGAAATTGGAAGAACAAATTATCAAAATCAGGCTCTCAGTGCTTATTTCAGCAAACTGATGTGTTCCTCAAACTTTATGTTTCAGGATTACATAGTACCTTACATATATGCACTAAGATACATTGATATAAGTTAGACTACTATCCCTCCCAGACCCCACTACCACCCCCACCACTACTACCATCACCACAACTAATAATAATAATAATAATAATAATACCCACCTCTAGGGTACTTGCATTCTATACACTAACCTTTCAATGACTGTCCCGCCCTACCTGAGCTATTATTTCCCTTTAAATCTCCTTCCATTCTCTGCCACCTCATTTACAATGGCAATAGTCAGCCACTGACTTCTGCATGACCTTCAGCCAGTGCCCAGCCCTGGATTCCTCCACCATGTCATGGAGTGATGCTGCCCTTGGGATTCAGAATGTTTGGGGGAAGATCGTATGACTCCATTAACATGTCCAGAGTCATGTTGTCCAAGCTGCACTGGAAACCATGCTGCTCTGCAGCCCTGCTCCAGTTCCCTTGTTGGGTTCCCCCGAGTCCCCACCACCTCTCTCTTCTCTGGTGATCCCTCCTCTCTACCGAGAAAGTTAAGATCACTGAGAGTGAGTACCTTCATCTTTCTTTTTTTTCCTACAGATCAGGGCTCCTTTTCTCCTGTCCCAGAGGCGATTTCTCTAATACTAAGCCTTCCTAGTTTGCCATCTTGAAAGGAAATTGGGATTATTGCTGTTCTCATAACCTCAATGCTATATGACTCAGGTGCTCTTCCTTTCACAGTCTCATTTCTTAGTGTAAGAAACAGCCTTTGCACCCTCTATTTCCTTGCTATTACCTCCATCCACTGATCTGGAAAGTTATCTTTCCTCCAACATTACCACTGAGGACCCAATTGCCAACTTTTAAAGGCCTTTGTCTACCTTTTAATTTTTTTGTGTGTAACTTATTACTTCTTGTTTCCTCTCTTTGTTCACAACCCTGAGGTTAGCAAATTCCTTCCTTAATCCCCAGAACTCCCTGTGTGTTAACTGAATTTCTGTGTTCCTGTAGGTCTTTCCACCTTCCCATTCCTTCATTCTATTTCTTCCACTTAAAATGTATGCCTTCCAAAAAAAATGTATACCTTGTCCATGCCTCTCAAAAACCTTACCATTCTTGCCCTGGCTGGTGTAGCTCAGTGGATTGAACACCGGCCTGCAAACCAAAGGGTCACTGGTTCAATTCCCAGTCAGGGCACATGCCTGGGTTGTGGGCCAGGTCCCCGGTAGGGGGCGCATGAGAAGCAACCACACATTGATGTTGCTCTCTCTCTTACTCCTTCCCTTCCCCTGTTTCCAAAAAAAGTAAATAAACAAAATCTTAAAAAAAAAAAACCCTTCCCATTCTTAAAGACCATACTCAGATGACCACTCATATGAAATCTTCCAGATCATCAAAACCAAAAGTGACCTTCCTACCCTCTGAACAGAAGAGCAGACTTGGACATAGGGGAAAGGCTTCAGTAAGCTTTTCTCATGTCTGGAAAATACAGCTATTACACAAAATGAAAAAAAATCAGATTATAAAATGTTTCATACCATAGGATGCAAATTTTTATTTTAACACCTATGTTTAGACCCTGTCAGGTAGTTTCAGTTGGTTAGTGCATTGTCCCAATATACCAAGGTTGCAGGTTTGATCCCCAGTCAGGGCACATCCAAGAATCAGCCAATGATACATAAAATAAGTGGAACAACAACTCACTGTCCCTCCCCGCCCCCCACCCACTTCCTTTCTCTCTTAAAATCAGTAAATAAAATAAAGTATATATACATGTTTAGGGGGAAACTACTTGAAAATGTCAGTTGTTATCTTTGGGTGATAAATTTATGAGTGATTGTTAAATATTTTTCTGTACTTGTATGGAGCTTTTTCTTTTACATAGAATATAGATTACTGTAGAAATCAGAAAACAATGTTTAAAGAGACACAAGATATGGAAATATAAAGGCACAATTATGAGCTCTTACAGGCTCTTGTTAGTTGGTGAGGTTTCCTGGTATGAGTGCCACTGCAGTATCCTCCTTCCTCACCTCTATGCTTCTGCTCTCCTGAACACACCCCTGTCCCCTCCACTGTGCTGTTCTTGGTCAGCTGTCAAGGCGATAGCCAAAGGACAAGGTACGGATCCCAGTGGATCCCAAGGAACTGGCACGTCCAGCAGAAGCAGTCCTGCCATTATGTTTCTGAACTTCCTCCTATTCTCAAGCTTCACAGCTTGGCAGGCAGCCAGACCACTCTTAATTTAAACAAAGGGGTTGGGTTGAACTTGGAGAACTCAAGATTCCCAACAACTTGGACTCGTTTCCTTGTGATTTTAAAAACAGTTTTCAGTTTTACTAAATTTTGGATCCAACAATTCTGTCTACTGTTACTCATCCTATGCCACGAAACTGGCTTTAATTCCTTCTTTTTTCTTTCCTGTCAAATACTCTGGAATATCAGACCATTTGTTGCCCCCCTGCTGTCACAGCACTAGTAACGTGGTTCCAGTGCCCAGAGGAACCCCTTTGCACTCCCCCACACACGCTTTTATGGTGGGTACTGGACCCTCCTTCTTTGTAGCTTTTGAAATAGCCATTTTATTCCCTCCTTCAGTGTCCTGTTTGGTGGTGGTGGTGGTTGTTGCTGTTTGTATTTTTACAAATGTTTGCTCTGAAATACCACCTGATTTACAACATTCAAATACCCACTACTAAAAATTAATCCTTTGCTGTGACAATCCTATTCTGCAAAAAAATGTAGGTCATTATTACAGCTATGTTGTGATAAAGAGTAAAAATTTTTATGGTATAAAGAGAAAGAATTTTATATTGTGATTAAGAGACAGAATTTTTATTGCTTCAGTTTGAACACTGTGTTTAATCTGAAGTCATGGGAACTGAGTAATCACAGTATATCAGGCAAATTCATTTTCTCAAGACCCCCGCCCTTTCTGGCATGTATTTTGATCATTTTGAGAAGATAGCAGGTCAGCCTTTCAAGGAGTTAGTACCTCCTATTCTTAGTCTCCAGCCTCTAGAGAGGCTGGGGACTGAAAAATCATGAATTGTTGGCCTCCCTGGTCACGGTCATTGGCATCAGCAAAAGAACATTGCCAGGCTCTCTCTCTGTAACCTCTTGCCATCCTGCAAAGCCCAGACTTGGCTCTGAGAACCATTATATTTCTTAGCAAGCAGAGCTGTGGAAAGAGTACAACTTACTGGGAAAACAGTAATAGGAAGGATAAAATATAAACCTGCAGTCTTTTGAATGTCATTTGTAGCAATAGAATATTTTATGGTGCAGTTATCTCCATTGTATTTTGAGGGCTTCAACCCAAGTGTTAGAACAGACCACTTACCAATAATGGCCTAAAAGTTTGCTACCTCTTCTTTTTTGTGAAATTTTTTATATTCCTCATAGTAAACAGAGATAGCACCTTAACTGTTTCAGTTTGTTAAATGTTATCTAAAGTTTTTGTTTCTAGTGGAAAATGGAGAAGCCACATTACCAGACATACCTTTTACTTCTCCAGCTGGTCTCTTAAATAACTGGAAGGGAACTGCCTGGGATTAACACTTTCTCAGTAAGCTCTAAGAGCTCTTTAAGGATATCTTTAAGGTCACCAAATACAGTTTCAAAATCCAGCAGCTAATCATAGGGTTGAAAAAATGGGGGCTTTTAACTAGGGCCATTTCTTTTTATAAGGCAGCTTCATTGTGGGAAAATTTCCTAAGAGGTAATAGACATTGTAGATTCAAAGGCAATTATATTGTTAAGCTAGAATTATCTTCCTCCTCTTTTGCATGTCAAGAAATTGCTAAGCTTTGTTTTCTCCATCAATGAAGGAGAAATACAACCAAGTATCGCTGCTGAAAGGAATACCAAGGAAGTCAGGATAAAGTGTACCTATTATAGTTTAATGTGTAATACCATAAAGAAGCAGCTAGATCTTACTTGCAATAACAGACCAGACACAGAAACACAACGAATCTCAGTTAAACATGAACAGGAATTGCCTGGCAAAGAGTGTATACTATAAAGCTAAGTAGTCCAGTGCTTTTCAAAGCAGAATCCAATTCCTGCTATAATGTATTGCTAAGGGAGAGTGTGAAATTTCTTCTTCCAACAGTCCTTCAAATGGATTAACTTCCACTACATCTCTCCTGACCTATGCAAGGGCTGAGTTCTCATACACTTCAGCCTCTTTTAAGGGAGTTAGATTTTGCCTAATTTAAAGAACAAAGAAAGGAAATAAGATTGATTTCCAACCAGCTTCCTGGATATTTACAACGCCAGACCTTCTAAGTCTTGAATCCCAACCAGCGAGCAGTTCTTCGAGTTCTCACAGCCCTTCTTTGTGTTTCTCTTAGATTCCTAATAATTTGCCTTGTTAACTGTCTACTTCTTTATCGTACCTCCTAGATCATAAAGCCCTTGTAAACGGAATCTTTTTTCATCTTTGGAAAAAGGTTTTGTTCATCTTTGTGTTTGTTGTCTGCTTCAAACCTGCTACTTTTAATTAGCACTGTTACAAGTAGGTACCTCTTTGGACCTAACTGGTTCCTCCCATCTACTCCCATTCCTATACCCCTCAACACATACTACGAACCAGGGTACCATTTTTGTCCCAATCTTCTCCCTCCCCTTAAATAAAGATTTATCCTTTCATCCTCACAAACTGAAACTTTGCTTAAAGTTTCAAGAAGGCCACTTCTAATCAAGTGAAGATTCCTACCACTGTTCTCATTTTATCTCCCTGACTACCAGCACCATTCTTTTACTCTCTCCCTCCTTCTTTGTTACTGTCAAAGGTATTCTTTTTCCACCCACAATCTCCCCACACTCATAGAAAGCAAGGGGTGCATGCACTGTTGGGAAGGAGATTGCAGATGGACGTTAGAAGGCAAGATTGCAAAGTCCACTTTGAAAGCAGGCTGGTTAGCCTGTGAGGTGCCTGATCATCATCCCTTGTCCTTGGGTGGATGCTGTCTGTCCTGAGGCCTGTCACTCCGTGTAGGAAGGAGCCTACTCCGGCTTCACTACTCAGAGTCAATCATAATGAGAAGGAGGAGCAGAGGGAGGGAGGTTTGGAAGGCAGTGAGAGCTTGTACGTGCTGCTTCAGAAATGCCAGAGATAGCAGGAGACCCAACCTGTTTCCCATTTTTATGGTATTCTCAGTATCGATAGATGGTAGACATCCTTCATTCTGGTAGTTATGATTGCTCTTAAAGTATTACCTCAAGTAAAGGGTACATATTCTTAGATCAAATGGGTGCCTTGTCTTTCCTACTTAATATGACAATTCCTACTGAATTACATATTCCAGTTCATACTAATAGTGGAGATGCACATGTCTCTTGTACTTTTTGTTATGGTTAGTAGGACACAGAAGTAATCTTAAGGAAATACCAAACCAGGAACCCATTTGTTTACCTGAACTTTACATAAGAAACTGAACTTAGGGGCATTGTGAAAGGGAAGGAAATGAAAGGAGGGATAAATGACTAAGGTTTACTGAATACTACATGCCGGCTCTTATTGCAGGGAGTAGTCAGTGTACTGAAATCATCCCCTTCAATTCCCCACACACTGTAGGCATATTCCCATTCTACAGGTAAGGAAACCAAAGCCCAAGGTCACATAGCTAAGGGTGAAGCCAAGAGTCAAACCTGGGTCTGACTCCAAAACTCCTGACCTGGCGATAGAAAACATCCCTGTTAGACGGGACTTGCACTGTTGCCAAAAGACAATTCAGCATGAAAAACCACAGGTAACAGGTGCTCTTACTATATGCAAATCCTCCTGAAGGAATGTTTTAGCATGAGAAATGTTAGTGATTGTCTTAGAGCTTCTCTTCCTGCTTTCCTGCAAGCTGAAGTTCTTTACTATGTAAACAAACTAAAACAACTTACCAAAAAGACTCCTTCCACCTGTGGCGTAAGTCTCCCAGACCATGTTCTCTCACCCAGAGGGCCCAGTACCTTCCTAAAAATGCAAAAATTCACTTAACATTTTTTTTTAAGAGAAGCAAGATCCTATTACCAAAATGACTCAAACTCTTCTCCAAGCCTCAATGCAAAGGAAATGAAACTATTAAAAGACCATTGCTCTGTAATTCAGGAAATTGAATCAGCTTGTTTGGAGCTCTGAGCGGGGGGGACCAGAGCTGTACTGAGCCACCTACCGTGAGACTGCACGGCAGGCGGGCACCCTGCTCTGCAGTGACCTCACCGTTCCCAGGCGGCGTGAGCTGGCTCTGCACAACACCATGCAGCCAGCTCCAAGCTTGCGTTCTTATTTTTTTTCCACCTAAACTACAGCTCTCTGTACAACATATGTCAGCATTGGGGTAATTTATTTTTTACCTTATTTAGATTTTCACAAATGTTCCTGTCATATTTGTGCAAAGACATGTCTTTTTAATAAGTAAAAGATTCTCAGATTGTAAGCATTAAGAATTTCTGCAGATAAATGTTAATAGTATGACAGCTGGACAATAGGTCCATGAGGGTTCATGGTACTGTTTTCTCTGCTATTAGTATATACAATGTTTCCATAATCAAAGGATTAAAATATTTTTATTAGTCTGCAGATAAGTTTAACTGAAGAATTGTAAAAAAAAAACACTGCTAGATTTTGAGGACTCACACTAAAAACATCTCAATAATTTTTTATATTGATACATGTGATTGTAGATATACTGGTTTAAATAAAATATATTATTGTGAGTAATTTCACCTTTATGTTTTTTACCTTTTAAAATGTGATTATGAGAAAATTTAAAGTTCTGTACGTGGCTCACATTGTGTTTCTGTTGGACGGTGCTGCCCTAAAGTTCCCGGGAAAGGACCTGTTGGGCTCATCATTTGCTCCTGATTAGGGTGCAGACTGTGGTTTTGCGTGATAGACTGTAGACGATGAATAAGGTGATGGTTTCTGTTTACACCAAAAGAGAACCCCAGAAGTTTTCATTTTATGACCCTCTAGGATATTACATAGTTTCGTATCTAATTTGGTAGATTTTGTTCTTTCGCATTTTATTTGTTTAATATTTTATATTGTTGATTTTAGAGAGAGAGGACGGAAGGGAGAAGGAGAGAGAGCAACACCAATTTGTTGTTGCACTTACTTGTGCATTCATTGTTTGATTCTTGTATGTGCTTTGACTGAAGATCAAACCTGCAATTTTGGCATATGGGGACAGTGCTCTAACCGGCCAAACTACCCAGCCAGGGCTCACTCATCCACATTTTAGTTTCCTCAGCAGTGTGACTAGACTTATGATTGTACCAAACAGGATCATCGTTATGAGTCAAAAGTTAGTGTACTTTTGTCTGTGGAATTGTCTAGCTATTCTTGTGCTCAAAAAGGTTCTTGGTCCTATTGATCAAATGATATAATGGACATAGATTTAAGAGTGTTACTCTGTGAACTGTTGTGTTGTGTGTGTATTTAGAATTATGCTTCACTGAATTGTCTTGCCTCACTTCCCTAAAAGGGCGGTGAAAAGGAAGTGAAGATATTGAATAACACGGATATTGAGTTACAGTTCTTTTCTTTCACTCGATCTGCTCATGTGATTATGTAAATAAAGACAGAGGAACTGTGATATATTTTTAAATTGCATATCTGTTCCCCAAAGAAAATTTCACAAAGCTCCTCATTCCCAGTGCTGGGCCCACAGAATGTCTCACCCTGCATGTGGGCCATGTGCTATCCCTACCGCCCCAGCGTCTGCAAGGATTAGTGAGTTTTTTATGAGCCCCTCATGAAAACAGAGCAGAAGCCGTTTGGCAGTAGCTGTATCGCTGTTTCCAGGTACACAGAACCCCTGCTCATGGCCTTCTTGAGCACTTGCTTTGCTGACCCTTTTGAAATCATATTTGAGAGGGAGTAACACATAGGAACCTGTTATACATTCCGTCTGGCTATATTTTGTTTGTCTGTTTGTTCACATTGTCAGTGCACTGCTGAGAATCGAAGGCTACGGGACAGTAATAAAGGGAAGTGTAGAAGACCAGAGGTCTCAGCACCAGATCTCTTAGCTACCAAAATACATACATACCGCAGAGCTGCAGCCCCAAGCAAAAGAGAACATCAGACAGAGTAGAGCTAAAGTCCCTTTTGTTTGCACCCCTATCCCTTTCTCTGTTGCTTCTAGAGATTGGAAAATCACTGTGACCATGAATTGTTAGGCATGATGTTTTATTTTATTAGGTTGGAATGAAATACAGAAACCTAATCCTGAAACCTGGGGGATCTCTGGACGGCATGGACATGCTCCAGAATTTCTTGAATCGTGAGCCAAACCAAAAAGCGTTCCTAATGAGCAGAGGCCTACACGCCCCATAAACTGGGTCGCTTTGGTAGCCGTCCGTGTCTGGAGGACAAGTGGACATCGCCATGTGTGACCAGCCTGGAAACTGAAGGGAGTTTTGTCAATGAAAATGTAGATTCCTATTGACTGCCTTTTGTTTTTTTGGTTTGAAAAATTACACAGATGTAAATGGAATTATAAATACAATGACCTAAGAAAAGACCCACTTGAAAATAATTGAACTATACAGTTTCATAAAAATAGATTTGATTTCTTTTTATAAAAGTTTCATGTGACTGTAATTTGGTTTTTTACTCTTGTAATCTAGATCATATAATGTAAGAGGGATCAGAGTTTTCAAATGGAATCACATACATTATATAATTTGGTCCTTTGTATACCTTGCAGTTTTTTACTTGGGATTTCTGGACATAAATGAATCACCACATTCCGCTGGTGAACATTTTCTTGGAGCCCTGCATCAGCTTCGACTCTGCCTCGCAGTACAGTGTGACCTCCTTGACGACATACCTCAGGGCCAGGGGATGTGCCTCAGTAACACATTCATCTTTGTATTTCATGCCTCGTGATTCCAACTTCCTGCCACACTGAAATTATGTTCCTCCACGTGGGTTTGTCTTACCTGTCCACAGTCCAGACAGTTGTGAATTCTAACTAGCCTAATGTATATTGCAAGTTTTTGTATCTTGTGTTAGAGGGTTTGGGATCTTGGATTAGAGGTTGTCCGTCTTTAATGGCATATTTGCCGGTGATATCACTAAAGCAAGGACATGTTTCTCTTCTCATGGTTCTAATAAGTGGTGGGGGCTTTGCCTCCTTTGCTGCCCACCACACCCAAAGTGGCTGGTACGCATGTCACAAGTGGCTGTTTAGACAGCCAAGGCTGATGCAGAGCAACCGTTCAGACTCTCCGGAGGAAAAGTGGGTTCTGGACAGAAGGGTTTCGGGACAGCTGCTCCCGAGCATTACATGTGTGCTCAAACTCAGCCATGGTCGGGGGGGCAGCTCTTCCGTAGTTGGTTTTGTCTGGCGATTTTTATTTTCAGTGACCCTTGGGATCTCTCTTCAACTAAATATAGGCCTAAATTCCAGTTTTGTAGCAGACCAGTAAACTCACAGCACTTATTTTTCCTCTGGGAGTCTGTCTACTCAATAAGAAAACCACAACAGAACAATAAAACTTCTTAAGTGAAAAAAACAAACTAAATGTCCTCTGCGTAAGTCTTCTGGTCGCCTCCCACTGTGTGCGTGAGGCCTGACTCTGGTGGCCAGCTCTTGTCTAGTCCAAATGGACTGGGTGTGAAATAAAAAATATTGTGCTGCATAAAGACAGCAAGAAAAATCAAGAGCTTTAGAGACACAGAAGAAAATTTCAAGATTAGTATTGCCAAGCAAATACCTTACACATCCACAGGAATCCCACCCTCCCTTTGGAGACGATTGATAGCCTGGCCCCTTTCACTCCCACACTCAGTTCGTGTCACCACCTCGGGTCCCCAAAGCTGTTTTTTTATGGTCTTAGCAACCTGTGGTACTTTCTGTGTTTTTTCTTTTCCAGACTGTTCTGTTTTTCAGTTTCAGACAAAAACTCTCTTCAGCTTTTTCTATTGCCCAATGTATCTCCTTAACAATAACTTTATCATTTTAAATCTTATTTCACGTGGAAAAACTAGTGCTTGGTATAAAAGAAGCTACACACAATAAAGCTGCATTACTATCCACAAGGATGAACTCACATTTCTTTCCTTTGTTACTATATTTTTTTAACTTTATTGAATTTATTGGGGCACGGGTTTCAGGTGTACAACTCGATAAAACGTCGTCTGCACACTGCCTTGTGCGTCCGTCACCCCAAGCAAAGTCTCCCATCCCCGTCTTTCCCCACGGTGCCCACCTCTACCTACCCCCACCTCCCTTCCCCTCTGGCTGTCACCACACTGTTACCTGCGTCTGTGTGTTATACATATGTGTGTATGTGTTTGTTAATCCCTTCAATTTTTCCCCCAGGCCCACGCCTGCCCTCCCCTCTGACAGCTGTCTGTCTATTCTGTGCATCCATGCCTCTGTTTCTATTGCGTTCATCAGTTTACTTTCATTAGATTCCACATGCAAGTGAGATCATAGGGTATTTAACTTTCTCTGACTGGCTTATTTCACTTAGCATAATGTTCTCTGGGTCCATCCATGCTGTCACAAAAGGTAAGATTTCCATTATTACCGACTTGTATTCCATTGTGTAAATGTATCACAGCTTTTTTTTTAATCCACTCATCTACTGGTGGGCAGTTGAGCTGTTTCCAGGTCTTGGCTATTATAAATGACGCTGCAGTGAACATAGAGGTGCATGTGTTCTTTCAGGTTAGTGTTTTAACATTTCTTTTACACATTAATGTGGCCCATGTGGCTCAGGTGGTTGGACGTCATCCCACAAAGCAAAAAGTTGCAAGTTTGATACCCGGTCAGGGCACATCACATGCCTGGATTTCATGTTCGGTCCCCAGTCAGGGCGCACACGAGAGGCAATCAATCAGTGTTTCTCTCTCACGTCGGTGGTTCTCGTATTTCTCTCTCCTATCCTCTCTCTCTAGCATGAGTAAAGAAAAAAAATTTTATTTAAACCCTGAAGTACATAAGAGAAATAAAGTGCTGTGGTGTTCTTTTTCAGGTTCACATTCAATATTACAATTCTACCAAAGAATAGCAACAAAATCAAATACTCACAAGGAAAATATTCTCTATTATATTTTAAAACTAAGGACTTACTTTGTAAAGCCTGTTTGAATGTGACCGTCCACCTGCTTGCTCTTTTTTCCCAGATCAGAGCGCAGAGTGTCAGCGAGGCACTCTGAGTGGTGGGTCGCTGTAAAAATTGTAATTGGACAACCTAGTTCAGAGTTATGGACTGAGCCACAAAATACAGTCTCCCTTGGTTACTGACCCAGGAAGTTTGGGAATGTTCAGGTTTTGTAGGCATCATTATGGTGCTAAGGGCAAGTTCTTAAATATTTTATGTTAATGTATAGTAGATTTGATTTCTAAAAGTTTAATTTTAAGATGCTACAGTGAAGAGATATACCACCTAATACGGATGTTATGCCACCTGATAACAGATTTTTTCCTCTGATACAAACATTGCTTGTTACCTCAATAACTGAACATTATCTTGAAGAGTCATCACCTGAGCTGTTCTGTTCACACCAGAATCTTGCCTTCCTAAAATAATGTGATGAAAGGTGGACTATCTGTAGCTCTTTAGACTCGACAAACTGCATTGTGTTAGAGGCAAAAGAGAGAAAATAACTCTTTAAAAATGGATATGATTTTGTACTTGCCTTAACTACTAGGGAATGACTTAACTTTTAAATGATTTTATTGATTATACCATTACAGTTTTCCTAATTTTCCCCACTTTATCCCCCCTCTGCCCTGCACCTCCCAACCCTGTAGCATTCCATCCCCTTAGTTCATGTCCATGGGTTATACATATAAACCCTTTGAATTCTCTGTTTCTTATACCATTCTTAACCTCTCTGTGTCTATTTTATGCCTACCAATTGTGCTTCTTATTCCCTGTACCTTTCCCCCCCCTTTCCTCTCCTCTCCACTGATAACCCTCCATGTGATGTCCATTTCTCTGATTCTGTTCCTGTTCTAGTTGTTTGCTTAGTTTTTGTTTTCATTGTTTCTCTTTTTTTTAGGTTCAGTTGTTGGTAGTTGTGAGTTTGTTGTCATTGACTTTCTGCTTGCCCGTTTGGCCTTTGGCCTTTGCCTATGAATTACGGTGTAAAACAGTCCTGCCTCCTCAAGGCATCAGCTGCTTTGTTTGTAATCATTTTTCTTTTTTTTTAATTTTTGTCATGCACAAGAATTTTCCTTATCCTGAAGAAATTGAATTAAAATGCTAATCCCCCAAACTGGTTTCAGTGCAGGTAACGGAGCCCCAGAGTGTTAAAAGAGAAACTGTATTTCATTTGACTGGATGCTGTGACCGAGTCTTCTCTCCCCTCCACACGTTGTTGGTTATGTATCTCCCAGCTGAACCCAAATAACCCCTCAAAAAGGATGCACCTTCTCTTCTGAATACTTGGTGAGAATAAAAGCAAAAAGGACATACGTGCTTCCATTTTCTTTAAAACAGTCAACATCCAAAGTTTATCTTTTTAAATCATCTTTAATGAGGAAATTTCCACTGGAAACAGTGATTATCTAGTGCCAACTGTGTCAAGACAAGGGTAAAGATCATAAAATCCAAATACTAGATCAGTGTCATCTTTCCCAGCATGCCCACAATAATGCCATAAATGGAAACTTCATAAAAATTTTTTTAAAAATTGGAGTCAGGAACACAACCACTCACAGACCCGTCTCCAGTGAGGAGTTCTCCCTCGAGTTTTTATTGGGTTGCATCTACCTTGTAGTTTCCTCTCCTGACAAAACGCAGATCCAGTGCATCTGATCCTCAATGCACATACAAGAGGGAAGAGGTAAACATGACACAGGCTGTCTCGTTCCTGCTCACAGGAGCTCACACCCAGTGTAGGTGCTTGTTGCATAGCACCTCAAAACACGCCATGCTGAGCCACCTGTAGCACTTGTCTGGGAAACTACGTGGCTTAGACTGGCTCAGGGGAACAATGCCCACTGAATCCAAAAAGACACTTGATGTCTCTGTTGACATCTTTGGGCTAAGTTGAGGGTATGACTGGATAATCATTAGCCAGGTGGATTCCTAGTTATTGAAGCAAACTAAGAGAGTTAAATAATGATGCACTTTAAAATGAGGGAAATTTCTGGTCCTTTGGGTGAAGACATCACAAGTTCCATAGAAGGTATTATCAAATTTACAGACAACAAAGCA
The DNA here is from genome assembly GCA_004024845.1 of Tonatia bakeri. NCBI lineage: Eukaryota > Metazoa > Chordata > Mammalia > Chiroptera > Phyllostomidae > Tonatia > Tonatia bakeri. The sequence goes on from PVIA01003926.1 coordinate 68,905, forward strand.
AGAATGGTTAAATATGATTAAGATTTAAAATTATTTCAGTGCTAGGAGGAAAACCTGACTTGATAGCAGTACTCAGAAAAAAAAGACCTGGCAGTTTTATTTGACCAAATTTCAATATAAGCTCACTGTACAGCACCCCTGGGAGGGCCACAGGAGGAAAGAACAAAAGCTTTATATGATTGTATTGAGCCCTGGCTGGTGTGGCTCAGTGAACTGAGTGCCAGCCTGTGAACCAAAGGGTCACCAGTCATTCCCAATCAGGGCACCTGCCTGGGCTATGGGCCAGGTCCCCAGTTGTGGCACATAAAAGGCAATCACGCATTGATGTTTCTCTCCTTCCCATTCTCCTTCCCTTCCCCTCTCTCTAGAAATAAATAATGAAACCTTGAAAAAAAAAAAAGAGTGTATTGAGCCCTGGCCAGGTATCTCAGTTGGTTATAGCCTTGTCCATATACACCAAAGTTGCAGGTTCAATCCCTGGTCAGGGCATATATAAGAATCAACCAACAAATGGATAAGTAAGTGGAACAACAAATCGATATTTCTCTTTCTCTCTTTCTTCCCCTTCTTCTCTCCCTCTTCCTCTCTCTAAAGGCAATATAAATAAGCCTGTATTGATGGAAAAATGTATACAGATCAAAAGAATAATGCCTCTGGACTCCAATGAGGTAATATCAATCACAGCTAGAATATCCTGTTCTAGGTGTCACATTTTAAGCAGACAATGACCAAGTATTACAGTGTTTGGGTGAGTAAGAACAGAAGGGTGATGACCTTGAACTTCTCAAGAGAAATACATGAAAGAATTGGGGAAGTTCCAGCTGGAGAAAAATTTAGAAATGTAAGTGAAGCTCTTTTCAAATTCTTGAATGATATGAGAGAAAGAATAGGATGATTCTGCATTGTAGGAGAAGCCAAAGCTTAGAGAAATGGAAAATACAAGGAGGTTGTAGTTCAGTGTGAGGAAGCAGTTTCTTAACAGTGATTGTCAACTACACATACATTCTGTTAGGGAGTATCCAAACAAAGCCTGTGGTTGCCAGGAGTGTTTACAGTGGGGACTCCTCCTTCAAGTAGATGTTGTACTAGATCAGATTGGAGGTCTCCTCCAGAGGTTAAGATGCAGCAGATAAATAATCGTCAGAAAAACATCACTCAGGTGCAATGAACATTATGTGTCGGCTCTTAGATATGGCATTTTGATGGGTGCAGCTCCCTCCTACTGCAGGGATGTAATTCAAGCATTTACAGGTGAAGCATCTTTCCTCCTCCTCTAATCAATCAGTGACTGCTTATCTGGAACTTATTATCAGTCTTCCTATGAGTAATCTGATAAGAGGATGGGAGGGTAACAGCTCTCTATGAGCATAATAAAACCAAAGGCTCTTATAGAATGAATAATGGTTTTCTTCCCTTACAGAATTTACAGTTGTGCTCTGCCCGTCTCTGGAAGGCAGAGAGAGAGCTGATGCCTGTGACTGCCCTGAAATTATGTTGAAATGTCTTTGGACAGATATGTGCATTTCTTCTAGGGAAGGGATCCCTAGTACTCATCAGAAAATTTTAAGAGCTACTGTCTTAAACATTTGTTTTCAAACTTTTGGTTTTGGTTTCCATCTGAACACTGTGAAGTGCCCATTACCTTAAGGGCCTGTGCTTGGTACTGAAGATACACAATGACAGCCCTGAACCCAAGTTGTTCGCAGTGTGGTGAGGAAAGCAAGAAAGTGCATAATGCATTGAGATAAAGAGTGAAAGAAAGGTGTGTATAAAAAGCGTTTATGTTGCTTTCTTCTGTGCCGGTTGGCTGTTGTACAATGACACCTTTGTCCCACAGTGTTTTCTGACACCATGCGACCTCACACCAAAGGGTGGATTTCCCTTTCTCAGCATGTCCACAGCAGGGCTAAGTGGTGTCCTCCATCCTCATTACAGCCAGGAGTTCCTTAGACCCTGTTGTTAAAGGACTCAGGAGAGAGGGGTGCAAACACTCACTTTTACCATTTTTATGCATCGTGATCAAATGATTATACACTTCTAACCCTAGAGGGGTGATGTGGGCCATCCCTGGACCTGGTAAGTTGAATATACCCAAAGGCATTGGTGCATCCTGTAAATCTAGAAACCAGGTTGTTAAGACGACCACTGAGCTATTTAGAGATCGTCCAGAGTTAGTCAGGATTCCTTACTGCCTCCCACCTGTGTAAATAAATTGGTATTCTAAAAAGAACTGAAGGAAAAACACCCAGCTATTCAATGCCTCATAGCCTATTTGTAACTGCTTTACACAGCAGCTCCTTAAGCAGATCAGTGAAAGACTAAAAAACTCTAGAGGGCCAGGGTTCATGAAAAGAACTGGAACCAGACTTTGAACTTCCATCCCATTTACTTGTGCAAATGTACAGTAATTTATTTCATCAATCTTCTGTGGACTTTTAGATTGTTTTCACTCTGAACAGTGCTGCCAAGATTATCTTTGTAAATATGTTATTTTCCACATTTGTCAGTTTATCTGTTAAATAATTCTTAAAGATGTAATTCCTGGTTCAAAGGATAGAAGCATTTCAAATGTTGACAGGTACTGTCAAATTCAAGCCATGTCTCTTAATACTGTTTGCTATAATTGTTTCACATTGAGGCAGTCACAGAAGATTAATGAGGAAAAGTGATGGTTAGCAAACAGCATAAAATCTGATGCGATACAATTTATAGTGCTTTCTTTCCCCTTTGGGTGAGGAGGACTAAAGGTTACTTCTTTCAGAAAGTAGTAGGAGTGACTCCAGATGGGAATTTGCTTTCTCTATTAATGATTGGGTAGGTCCTAAATCAGGAATGCAAGACTTTTTCCCAGAACAAAGCCATCATCAGTCCCTTTGTATTCAGGGCAAAGTGGGGAAAACCAAAAGATCCATTTTGTCATCCCTTTCCCAAATCAGATGCCTTTCTATGGTCCTAAACATTTGTGTGACAAGTGGGACTTCTGTTGTAATTCACAATGCAATCACTGTTCTAGACATGCACATGGCCCACTCTGTCTCAGTTTCAATTATAAAATCTTCAGCCAGAGGCTATTATCCTCTGTTTTGTTCAGTCAGCAACACAGCCAGTGAATTTTCAGCTGGGATCAGGTGACAGGGAGAAATTTCTCACACTTCATCTATCAAGTCTTTATACATACCAGCATGTTTTCTCCTTTTGTGGGTCCCTGATTAGGGAAACTTTTCTGATGCTGTTTGGGAAGGTGACCCACTTTGCATTTCCTTTTCTAATTCTACTTTAGTTAAGGATAGGAAAATAGGAGTAGCTGAACAGTGACGATCTCAATGAAGATAGAACCTCTCAATTCACAGAGCTCAATGCTTCTGCTTTATTATTTGATTATCACTAATTCTTTAGTAGGTAAACTACATCCCGGGGTCTAACCAGCCATACGAAGCATCTCTTCCTGCCCTCCATTCCTTTCATGTTTATATATTCCAAAAGACTAATTAGATGAATGGAAGATTCTGAGCAAATCTCTCCAAATCCCAGCAGGAGCGTGACAGAGGTCTGAGTCAGCGAGGCCAGGGCTAAAATTCTAGATGTTTTTCTCACAGCATCTCATTGTAAATTACAGTCAATATTATAATGCCTGCGAGCTAAAGAAGAGATTTGAAAGGATTAGAATAAGGGTAAATTATATACGATCCCTGTAAAAATAAGTGCCTTTTTAAAAATGTCTTTGGAGGATACATTTTAAAAAATAGCTCCTTTCTTAACTCATCCAATTTTAAGTAAGATTAGGAACTTGTTCCAGGAAAGCTAGACTGCTACCTACTTGACCTGTATCTACCTGTATCTACCGAAGTTCAGGTTAAGGTGGATAAAAGAAAAAACTAGTTAAGCCCTTTTAAACTTTTTAAGCACTAGTTTAACTTTTCCCTAGTTAAAGCCAGCTTGTTTTATAAGGATTGTGTGTATTTGCATCAGTCTACAAAAACTTGATAAGTTCCTCCGTCTACCTGGTAAGTTTCTCAGTACCCTATCAGAATTTGGCTGGGGCGTGTTAATACAGCAACAAACTGTTTTCCGTGGTGCCAGGAGAGAAATGTCAATACGCCTGCTGCATTCCTCTGAGATAATAGAAATGAAGTCATCACATTAGAAATGAATCATGTGCCTAGGATACACTCCTCTCTCCCTGAACATACTGACTCTCCCACATTAAGGTCACTGATCTTGCAGTTGGAACTGTTACAGTGGCCAGGAAAGGGTGAGGCAGAAGTGCCACTTAAGGAACATGGAGGTTTGTAATATTTGAGGTGAAAATGACCGAGCTTGGTGTGGAGGCTGACGTTCAAATTTGCCTGTGAATGCTGGGAAGTCAATGTTAAAATGGAGGGCCAAGAACTTGACAGCAGGAAGTGCAGGCTGTGAACTATGGCAGTTTCAGAAAGGCTAGGCAGGGTGATGGTTAGTGTTTTTGACTTCAAGAATCGACTTAATTAACAAATTATTATTTTAATTATAGGTGACTAAGGAAATTTTACTTTGCAAAAATAATAGAATATCTAACCACTTCCAAAATGTTTTCAGGTCTTATGAATGAATCTTCAATAATAAAAAGTATGTGTTAGAAGAAAATTAAAATCTTCAGTATTACCTCTTACGTATGAAAGTTTTTGTAGTCATGTTTTAATGGAACATTACCAAAGGTTGACCTTTACTGTGCATCCAGAAAACTCTAACTGTCATCTGAAGTCTCTAGAAAAAGCAACAGAAGTAGCTGTTTGAAAAACTTGACAACAGTTTGTTAGATTTCTAAACAGCTGAATCAATCAACGAAAGGACAAATTGTGTGGCTCAACTCTCTGGGAACCTGCAACCAACATAAATTACCCCATCAGAGGCATCTGTCTTAAGTCTTGGAAATATTATTTGTATTATGATTTTCCTCCTGAATATATCTCCATGCCCACAAAGCTCACCCTGCACCTCCACCCTCCATACACGTCGTCACTTACACCACAATCTCTGAGTAAAGAAAACACAGTGGCAGGGTGGGTGTTTCTTTTGATGCTAAGATATTTAAAAGACAAGTATGGAAAGGTGAGAGAAATACATGTTTATTCCTCTTCCATCTGGACTTCGCAAAGCAAACTGTGAGAGAAACAGTAAGGTCTCAATTAGAGTGCATTGTATTCCCCCTGCCCCCACTCCGCTCAGGATTAAATGTTCCCCTTGTCTTCAACCAAAATAGAAATATGATCTCATGTTTGTTTATTATGTTGACTTTGTATTTCCTAGGTCAATAGGGTATAAATTTTGACTTACTGATGTGACTGCTTCCTACAAACACAGAAACTCTTTGGGGAGGTTGCTGTAAGCGTATCCAAGCGCAGCTAAATCTCTGAGGTAGACAGTGTAAAAATAGAGTGTTGCTTCAAGATGCTGAAGGGGCATCATCGAGTAGTGTCATCTCTAAACTCCAGGTGCAAGTCCATGGATTCTGTAGACAGAGTTGCCAAATACTAATTAAACTAATTGGTTATGAATGCTGTTCTTAAATCTTCTGATCTTAGGATGTTTCCAGGAAGAAGAAAAAAGGATATATTCCATTCTCCATACAAAATGCAAAAATTCAGACCACATTATATACTTAGTCAAGTGGGCAAAAAATTATCAAGAAAAAAATTACCATATCTCAACAAGTGTCTGTATATGTCTGTTTGTTCTTTTCTCTCATTATTATTGTTCTATGTCTAACAAATAATAAAATATATTTCAAAGGACAAAACAGTCTACTTAAATAAGATATATCAAGATGAAGAGACTCATAATAGCAACCAAAATTTTCTATGATAAAGGAAATTTTTCAATATAGAAAATAGGATAAATTTACAAAACTGGAAGGTTGTAAACACATAGGAAATATAAGAGAAAAAAATTATTATACTTCTGAAACCAACAATACAATTTCATTTCACAGGGGTCAGATTGGCAGCAATCTGACTATCTATCTATTAAGGCTAAAGATGAACACAGGCAGTAATTCCGTACCAAGGTAGGTGCTGCCAGACCACTCTTCTGCAAGTGTACCATGAGATATCTACTAGAGTGTCCACAAAAGCTTTGTGTGGAGTAGTCAAACAGGGAAGAAAAACAGAAGTGGATAATGCATCGGGGTGTATTTGAATGATGGGCTGCGTTGCAGTGAGGGTGTGTGAACCAAAGCTGCAAATATCGACATAGATGTCACCCAAGAACAGTGTCCAGCTAATATGCCATTACAGGAAGATATATATTCATATTATCACTTTTATATACATATATAAGTGGTGAGGGAAAATGGAGAATGAGATCTGGGAGAGATACTCAGAGGTCTTCAACTATGACTGCAATCTTTTTTTCTTTAAAAATTCAAAGCAAATGGTGCAAAATATTCAGATTTTTTTTATTGTCAAGTGATCTTTAATTGCAGCATTTTCCTCTGTAGTTCTTACCTACCTGGGCAGCCCACTGCCCCACTAAAGGTCACTGCCACATCTATCGGGCAATGTTGACAATATCATCAAAAGTGGTACTTCCAATGTGCTCAATGTTTTCTCTGCTGTTACTGTGTCTGGGTGATTCTTTGGGGCTTTGATGATCAGGGCAGAGGCGGAAGGCACTGCCTCAATCTGGGCCTGTCTGTTTGGAATGGTCAGTGTCACTGTAATCCTCAGATTCATTTAAGGGTAATTCTATGCCCCTTGCCAGTAATTGATTTAGGAGGGGTCATATGACTTAGTCGGGGTCAGTGGTTAAGTGAGGAGAAGTTTGCTATGGACTTCTGAGGACAGTTTTCTGGTTTTCAAGATAAAACTACAGAAAGAAATGGTCTTTTCCTCTGTCATTCTGTGAGGCACAGAACTGCATCAGACCGCAGGTGAAGCCGCCACTCAGTGAAGGACAGAAACCACAGAGGAACAGGAAATTAGAGTCAGTGCAGCTAAACTGTGGCAGCCCTGAAGGCCACTGGCATCCAAGTAAGTGAGCCAGTAATTTTCTGTGTTGTTTAAACCAGTTAGAGCAGGGCTTTGCTGCTTGTGGCCGAAGACATTCTCACTGAAGCGCACGTGTGCGACTCAGCTTTCTCAGCTGTAAGCAGGGAGGGACGTCAATGTCCGTCCAGCCTGATGACGTCACTCGGTGCTGTGGGAGGTCAGGCTCTGCCAGTGTACATGGACGTGCATTGCAAAGTATAAATTGTTGTTCAAGGGCAAACTGGTACTATTATTTTTTTAAACTGGTACTATTATTAATAATTTTGCGATGAAGTTTGAAGTAAAAATTTTAGTTCTTTATATAAATTATGTATGTCTAAGAATGTATATTTAATCCACTAACTTTAAAGTGATACTTCTAGAAACCTGATAGAATTTATAAGCAATTCTTTGAATCATATAAAGCAGTTACATATTTATAGCATCAGTTTGGAATATCCTTAACAATGCATCTTTGTATACAAATACAGGGTCAAGGTGTTTTGAATAACCATCTATGTTAAAGGTGTTAAAGATATTTGTCTGTAAAATATGGTTTCTTTACTTAACTGTGTGATCTTTGGCATAACCTGCTGTGTCTGAGTATCTGTAGCACCTGTAAGGATTAAGGGAGAAAATACATATAAAATACTTAGAGCAGAGCCTGCCACATAGTTACAAGTAAAATAATAACAGCTGAGACTTATTTAGCACTTACTCTGTTCTAGATACAGTCTAAGTGCTCCCCATTTATCAACTCATACAGCGGAATCTTCACATGAAAAAAACTAAAATGTATTTAATTTTAATAAAATAAAAATAAAAATTATTGCAGTTTAATTTTTAAAACAGCTTTATTCTTTTAGGGAAAATATTGCATTCTTATTATTTAAATAATCTAAACAATACAGAAAAGTACAAAAATGAAGGTCACTCCAAATTGCATCCTATTACCTGGACGCTGGATGAGCAACCAGACATTTCTCTGTTTAATGGGGCATGTGCACATATAGACACATACATGTACACACACATGTGTACCCATTAATGGTAAATGTGCGCACATGGCATGCATGCATATGCATACACACATATTTTTAGTAGGGCAAGAAATGGCATTATTTCTAAACTACGGAGTTGACTGTACACCCTAGGGATAAAAGAAGTAAGACTTTTCCACATTGCTTGCGATATCGCTTCTCAGTAGGGAAGGTCCCATCAGGCAGTGGACACCTGCACGTGCTTCTCTGTAGGTAGGGTCACATGTTTTTTACTGGTCTTAACTATTAAGTTAAAGGAGCTCTTCAGTTATAGCACATCATTATCATTTCTTATCATAAATACTTACTTCTACCTAATATTTCCCTTGTTAATTTATTTCCTCTAACAATAGTCACATTTTTTTATTTTTTTGCTACTAAATATTTTTTAATTATGGTAAAAAAAAACACTAACATAATATTTAACATCTTCACTTTAGTAAAGTTTAGTAAAGTATATTTACATTGTTGTGCAACCAATTTCCAGAACTTTTTCATCTTGCAAAACTGAAACTCTGTACCCACTAAACAAAAACTTTCTATTTTCCTCTTTCCCCCACTCCTAGTACCATTTTACTTTCTGTTTCTATGAATTTGCAAGTCTTCTATTTTTATTTATTTGTTTATTTATTTTTAGAGAGAGGGCATGGGAGGGAGAAACAGAGGGAGAGAAACATCAATGTGTGGTTGTCTGTCACACACCCCTGACCAGGGACCTGGCCCAAGACCCAGGCATGTGCCCTGACTGAGAATCAAACCAGCGACCCCTTAGTTCACAGGCTGGCACTCAGTCCACTGAGCCACACCAGCCAGGGCTAGTCTTATATTTTTTAACTCCACTTTTATTCCCCAGCATCTAGGATAGCCATGCCCCCCAAATATTTAAGTAAATAAACAAATCTATATTTACACTATACAGAAACAAATGAAACAAAAAGAGGTCATAGCCTCATTTGTACTAAGAAATCAATAACCTCCAAATAACTAAAATGTATTAAAAATTTCCTATGTAGGCACTTTACTTTAATTCTGAACGTGGCCCCTACCATCAATTCCCAACACAGCAGACAGACCGATCCTTTCAATAAACAGTCAAGTGATGTCACACCTCTGCTCAAAGCCCTGCAATGGCTCCTCGTTATACTAAGATTAAAAGTCAATGTTTTCACAGGGGCTATAAGGCCTTATCTTACCTGGACCTCTTCTCTTACCTGTTTTTGTATTATCCCTTTACTCCAACCACGGATTCTCAACAACACCCACCACCAGTCATTGCACTTGGTGTTCTTTCTATCTGGGACATTCTTATGCTACTGTCCATACTGTTCATGCTCTCACTTCCATCACATCTTTGCTCAAGCATCGTTTTACCAGTAATGTGATCTCTGACTCCCCTCTTGCAAAAGGCAACACGTGCCCCACCCCCACTCCAGCGCTCCCAATCACTTCCCCTGATTTTGTCCAGTTATCAGCATGTGACAAACCACATATTTCCTCATTTATTTAGTTTACTTTCTATTTCCCTCTGCATAATGGCAGCTATTTTTATCTTATTCACTCTTATATCCCAGCACCCAGAACTATGCCTGACACATAGTTGCTCAATGAGTACTTGTTAAAAATTAAATTAACGAATAGTGACAAAAAGCAGGCCGGTGGTTGCTGTGGGCTGGTGTGTGGAGGGAGCTGACTAGGGAGGGGCTGAGGAACTTGTTCTATATCTTGATTATGTGTGTGATTACACAGGTGTCTAAATTTGTTAAAACTCATTGACATATACACTTCAATAGGCACATTATACTACACACAAATTATACCTCAAAAAAGGGAATTTATTAAAACTAAGAATTTTCTTAAGGTCTCAGCATTTGCAAAATAGTAGAGGTTTAATTTAAAGCCAGGTGTGTCTGATTCCAAAGTCCCTCATCTTTTCAGAGGTGCCACCTCCACCTCTGCCCCACCCAGGTTCCACACGGCGCCCCTGAGCTCTTCCCCAGAAGCCTCAGTCCCACTTGTTTTCAGATTTCTGCATCCCCAAGATAGACAATACCTTTTTGGTTCTGTCTCTCCCATATTTTTAAGATCTTGGGGACTGAATCAGACAGAGGACTGTATATGTCTCTGTCTGAGAAACATGGTATAAAACAAAACAAACAAACAAACAGACCCACAGCCTGTTTTCTAGGACAAGAGTCATCTCTCAGAGGCTCAGATTCGAAATCTAAAATCAGATACTTGCCAGATACTCAGTGACACTTAACTGGTGTGCTAGTCACTTTTATTTGTCAACTTGCCTGGGCTACCCAGTACCTAGTTATTCAGTCAGCTCTAGGTGTTTCTGTGAAGAAGGTATGTTGTAAATGTCATAAATACCTGCAGTCAGCTGACATCAAGGAAAGTCCAGTGCACTATCCTTTAGAATCTGGGTGCACCTGATCCAATCAGTGGAAAGTTCTAAGAACAGAATGGAGGTTTCCCCAAAGAAAAAGACATTCTGCCTGGGAACTGAAATGTCCACTCCTTCCTGAGAGTTTCAGCCTACCTTCGGGGCTCTTTCATGAATTGAAAAATAATATTTTTTAAAGTAAACAAGTGAGCTAAGATGACTGGGGATCACATAGCAAGTCCATCGCTGACTCTAGTTCTTTTCATTTTTAGAACTCAGGCTCTGATCAACTTACAGGGCAGTGACCCATTTTGAGAAATAAAAGTTGATTCGTAAAATTGTAAGAAAAAAAAAAGAAAACAGATACACCATAATATATTTAATCAGTCCACCAGCAATAAAAGATTTAGATGGTTTCCAACACCTCCTTTTTTTTTTATTTTAGTCATTGTTCAAGTACAGTTTTCTGCCTTTTATTCAACACCTCCATATTGTAAACAGTGCTTCATGGAGGTCCTTTATGTATATCTACACATATTTGTCTGATTCGTTCACTGGGATAAATTCCCAGAAGTTGAATTTCTGGACCAAACAATATGCATATTTAATTTTTGACATCCTATATATTGCCAAATTACCTTCCAGAAAGGCTGGACCAATTTATCCTCTTAGTGTGTGTGAATGCCCATTGTCTCACCCCTTGCCAAACTGGCATGCCTTCAACAATGGTAAAAATAGGGGCTTGTCTGTTTTTTTCCCGTGAATCCTGCCAAAGTGCATGATGTGAACTAAATGAGAGGAATATAAAGTTGACAGATGGAAGTATTTTGGTCACTGTAATGTTTTATCTGAAGCACACCATTTTCCCCTCAGAGCAAATGTGATAGATAAGTCCCTTTCATTTTTTAGTACAAGTCCTAGGAAGTAATTTCCTAAGTGGATTAATTCCTAAGAGAGAGATTGTCTTTGAGGATGTAGAAATTATTCAGACCAAATGTGCATTGGGTTGATAGCAGATACACATTTTTTTTAACATAACAGTACCCATCATTTTTTAGAAGATGCAAAGTGTTTTACTCTATTCTATCCCAAGTGTTGTTCCACAGCGTATTCTGAGTGTACTCACTTATCTGCCTGGAGTTCTCACAGAGGAATTTTCCCCCCAATCTTGTTTTATGTTCTTTACATTTTAAAATTGAGGTATAATTTACATTCATTGTGAATTAAGTTTTTCTCTAAAATCTGATTGCAGATAAGTGCAATTTTGTAAGATAATCCTTTTACTACAAGGTAGTTAGTGAGAGAGAAGTAATTTTAAACGTATTCGCTTTGGAAAGCACAAAGAAGAAAGAATGGAGTTTTAAATTCCCTGGATATATGATCCCAAGCACATAATTTAACATAATATGCTTTTGTTTTCTCATCTGATAATTTAGAAAAATAAAATCTGTTCTACCATAGAGCTGTTGGAAATATAGGGTTGTCTCAGTATTATAGTGTATTAAATTATACATTTAAAAAATATGTATCTAATCAAATATATCTAATCTGCTTGTATCTTACCTTGAATTTTTTGTGCCCAAGATTTTTTAAAACAAAAATGTGTAAGTCAGATGTCTGCTTTAGCAATTAAAAGTATTTTGAAACTATTTAGCTTCAGTGATGGTACTAATGAAACTTACATGACAAAAGCCAGAAAATAGCTAAGATAATTATAAAATGTAAACTGTACATCAATAATCCCTCGTATTTCCCCCCTTTAAGGCAGTTAATAAATTGAGTGTATCAAATTATTATAAATAACAGTGGCACTACCAATGTTAGCAAAATTATGTTTTAAAAAGCACATACCAATAAAACTGTTTTGAGAAAAGAGAAAGATGACTCCGAAGTCTGTTATACTAACAGTAAAACTTTGAAAAACTTCTAAGTTTTTCATATTACCTCCCAGTCTACATTCTAATGCAGGGCTATCCAACCTTTTTCATCTCATAGTACATATAAACTAATTACTAAAATTCTGCAACACACCAAATACACACACACACACACACGAATGAAGTCTGTCCAGAAACAGTCCAGCCATTGTTAATATAACAAAAATGGTTTGTGTGACATCAACATAAACTGGCAGCCAAGGAGAGTGGACTGGAATGCGCATGGGTGAACAATGACACCTTCACTCTACTAGTCAGTGGGGGTGGTAGATGCCGTTGAGTGAGCATGTGTACTGTGTGGGTGTTGCATTCGAAATGACTGAGCTAGTAGAGCAACTGATCTGCATCAAATTTTGTTTTAAGCTTGAACATTCCTCCATGGAAACTGTTCGGATGATTCAGAAGGCTGCAGCTGTGGGCAACTGGTGACTGGCACCTTCATCACAACAGTGTGCCCACTCATGCATCACGTCTCCTGCAGTTTTCTGGATAAACATCAAATTACCCAGGTGGCTCATCCCCGCTACAGCCCAGATTTGGCACCCTGCAACTTCAGGCTTTTCCCAAAACTAAAATCACCTTTGAAAGGGGAGAGATTTCAGTCTGTCAATAAGATTCAGAAAAATACTATGGGGCGGCTGATGGTGATTGGGAGAACTGCGTGAGGTCCCAAGGTGCCTACTTTAAAGCACACTGAGGTGTCATTGCCCTATGCACAATGTTTCTTATATCTTGTTTCTTCTTCAACAAGTGTCTCTATTTTTATATTACATGCCTGGATACCATCTGGACAGACCTCGTATATTGCCACTCTGACAAAAAAATAGTATCAATATAATTTTGCTTGATTTTAAAAAATAATAATAGTACTTACCTACCCTTTTTGTTCCAAAGTGAGTTTTTGAAAAATCAGATCCTTATACTTGTATATAAAGATTTCTGGCCAATTAGATACAACCTTGTTACGAAACATGAAACTCTAATATATGATCTACTTATTTACGGTTCAAGACAGGGCATTCACACTGGATAGCTATTGTCTTCTTAACTGTTGTCATTTTTTAATTTGCCAGTCTAAGGGAAAATAGCTCAGTGACCCTAAATAGTCAGGTACTGCATGTTTTAAAAATTCTTGTGGCATACAAGTTGAAAAATCACTGTTCTATGCATTTTCTTTTTAACAGACTGGTTAGGAGTAAATGCCTATTCCCTCAAATCTGTCCACTCCTCAGAAGGAACAACTCAGGAGGCCCAGACCTCTCTCCCTCATTCATTCTCTTCTTGGGAAAAGGCCCTTCTTTGGTAAGGCTGGAGGAAGGAACTGCTGGTGTGTCACTCAGCTCTTTCCTTCAGAGTGGTTTCTCCTTAAGAACTTACCTTGAGATAAGCTTATGAGTAGGCCCTGTCCTACAAGAAGGTCTGGAGTTTAAAGAAATTTCTTTTAAACCAGTGAAGCATTAATAAGCCGTTTGACCAGTGATCTGTCACATTCTCTAACCAACTGTATTAATAATAAAGCTTACTTTTTAAAAAAAAAATTATTGTGGTAAAAAAATACATAAAATATAACATCTTAGTCATTTCTAAGCATACGATTCAGCAGTGTAAATTATATTCACATTGTTGTGCAATCTTCCAGAACTTTTCATCTTGCAAAACTGAAACTCTCTACCCATTAATCAACAACTCCTTGTTTCCCCTTCCTTCAGCCCCTAGCAACTACCATTCTACTCTGTGCTTCTGTGAATTTGATTACACTAAATAGTTCAGATAAGTGCCATCGTACAATATTTGTCTTTTTGTGATTGGCTTATTTCACTTAGCAGATATCCTCAACTTCTATCCATGTCGTAGTATGCAGCAAAAATTTTACTTTTTTTTAGGCTGAATAATATTCTAATGTATGTATATACCACATTTTTAAAATCTATTGATCCGCCACTGAAGTTGACATTTTAAGCTCTTATCTGCCTGATCTCAGCTTCTATTTCCCCTTCTCAATTGATTCAAAACCGAGCGTGGGAAAGAGGGGTGCCTTAAGACCCATCACACTGGATAACAGAGTATTGTGGTAGACATCTATTGTTTTGTTTGGTGAACGCTAAATATAAAATAAATCTAGACTAAGGGAAGGTGAGATTTTTTATCATAAAGGATTACTGCAGTGAGGAGTGGGGAGTATAGCAAGGAGGCAGGTGATCTGATCATGCACCATAAAGTCTGCCAACATCTGGAAAGTCCGGCAATGAGGAGTGAACAGGATGGGAAGAGCCAGGTGTGGTGGATTGGGACGTGTAGAAGGCTCATTAAGGAAGGGTTGTTCCTTGTTATAAAACAGGTGTGCCTCACTTTATTGCACTTCACAGCTGTTGCTTTTTTTTTTTTTTTTTAACAAATTGAAGCAACACCCTCCACGAGCAAAAAGGTATGGCTCACTTTATTGACCTTATTACTGGGGTCTGCAACCTAATCTGCAATGTCTCTGGGGTATGTCTGTACTCAAAGGTAGGTCAAGTTCCAGGACCAAGTTTGGGGGCAAGAAGAAAAGCCTGACTAAAGTTTAATCAAGCTAAGTTAGTGGGCATTTTGTTTAGTGTGGTGAGGGGAACAAACAATTCAGCTAATTATTTCTGAGACAGAGAATGGAAAGTTAGAGTTTGTGTCTGGTTGTCATAAGTAGACAAGGGGTCACCGGGAGGCTTATCACAGTCACATGGGTGAGGTTCTTTGCAGTGAGCCGTTTCCTGGAACACAAAGTGGGGGGCAGTATTTCAGAAGCACAGTCCCAGGTAAATTTCAACATGGTCATCAATACCCTTTGTCACTCCATGTGGTGACAGAATGCCCCTCGTGGAGAATCCACTTCACTTGGTTTGGGTGAGGCTGATCTACTTCCCTCCTTAGATGGACGTATATGTGGCCCAAGCCCTACCCACGCCCTCCCAATTCAAATACCTTATTCTCTGTTTACTATTTATGATCCAGCAAAGGGTACAGGATCTAGGCAGGACCAATTGGCCTGCTGAGATTTGGTCACATGGATGCTGGAAGAGAGAAGAACCCTGACCTTGTTGAAGCCCCTGGACGCAGCCATGCCTCGCTTAGTTTCACCTCTAGACTTCACAGCTACATGAGCCAATAAACCCCCTTTTGCTTAACTACGTTCCCCTGCCCCCACAGATAACTGTGTTGTAGCCACCCAGGCTTTGGGTGCCTTAGAATGGTTAAAGGTCCTGACTATGTCCGATTCCAAAAGATTTCAAGGGTCCTGTTTTAATTCTAAGGGTGGGAGTGTTAGCTATAGAATTCATGTTCTATTTCAAACTGAAGTAATTCCAGCTGCCCTTCCTAAAAATTTTTGTTTCGGAAATATTCAATATTCTCAATTTCCTCCACTAGACTTGTAAGCATCATCAAATCTCCTTCATCGTTTTTGCTATTCAAAGTCATGTCCTAATCTTGGGGGAAAATTTTGATTGTTTCCTAATTCTAATTTTTTAAAAATATTTTATTTATTTATATTTTTAGAGAGAGGGGAAGAGAGGGACAAAGGGAGAGAAACATTGATCAATTGCCTCTCATATACCCCCAACCAGTGATCTTTCAGTTTGCAGGCCAGCGCTCAATCCACTGAGCCACACAAGCCAGGGCCTAATTCTAATTTAAAAAAAGAAATCCTAGTTTCTTTGTTTTTTAAATGAGCTGCAATGCCATAGACATGAAATTGGTTTTTCAAGTTCTATTTGGTAAGCAACATGGCCAATAGATTAACATAAGGAGTAGAAGGAATTGTTTCTGCAACTATTCAGGGAAAGTGCACAAGGCATCACAGAAGAAATACAAAGTGATATTAAAATAAATAACGAAGCTTTGTTTACAATAGATATTTTTACTTAATAAGGCAAATTGTCCTGATAAACAAGAAAAGTCATGAGAATGGAACATGAAAAGGATTTTAAATGTTTTAATTATGAAGGAAAAATAAGTAGCAGCTAATCTTTGTAAGTAAATATGAAAAAAAAAGTTAATTCAACAGATATTTTTGGAGTGTCTATTAAGTGCCAGACACTGGGACACAGCAGGGAACAACACAGCCAAAAATATTTGCCCTCTTAGAGCTTCTAGAGGGAAAATGTACCAATAAAATAAAAATGACAAACCTCCCGTGATAAACTTGTCTGGTTCCTCGGCCAGGAGAGCCTCTGACCTGCTCTTGCGCAGCGTTCTCTGCCTAGTGGAAATTGTCCTGCGCTGGAATGCTGCAGTGATCATCTCTTGAGTGGTTTTTGGTTTCTTCCTCCTTAAAATTTTATTTCCCAAATTTTCTACTGTAAGGCTCTATTACTTTTTAATTTAAATGAAAAGTAACTCATTAAGAGGGGGGAAAATCCTGACAAATTAGATGCTCAGTAATTAAATCTTGGAAATGGGGAGGGCTCACCTTTGAACACCTATTGGCACCTCGCTGCCTCTCCTGAACTGAGTGTTTTTAAAAAGCAGTACTTGTTGCTTTCACTTTGGGGGGCTCTCCCCCTCCCTTCTTTTCTTCTAGAGCTCATCTGATATAATCTGAAGCAGCTTGTTTTTCAGTGTCACATACCTTTCTAGCTTTCTTAATTTTTATTTATTTGTTCTTACTGTTAAAGATTTTATTTATTTATTTTAGAGCAGAAGGGAGAAAGAGAGGGAGAGAAACATCAATGTGTGGTTGTCTCTTGCACGCCCCTCACTGGGAACCTGGCCTGGCCAGGCAACCCAGGCATGTGCCCCAATTGGGAATCAAACCTTCAACCCTTTGGTTCTCAGGCTGGCACTCAATCCACTGAGCCACACCAGCCAGGGCTATTTATTTATTTTGAAAGAGAGTGAAAAAGCAAAATATCCACTTGTCATTTCACTTATTTTATGCATTCCTTGGTTACTGTATGTGCCCTGGTCAGGATTTGAACCTGCAACCTTGGTACATAGACATGACCCTCTAGCAAACTGAGCTACCTGGCTAGGGTTTCACATGCCTTTTTGAATTCACTTATAGAGATTCTGGGTGCCCAGAACCTTGTCTCTTTGCCTTTTTCTCTTACCTCCCTAGTTTTTCTGTTGCGTTTCGTTTTGTTTTTCCTAGGAAGATCACCATTGTTCTGCCTCTCTGTAGACCAGATAAACCTTATTTAACTTACTCAAAATTGCCCTTGTCACTTCCATGTCTAGCTGCCACTTTTCCACAAACTGAAATCTCTCTCCCAGTGACCATGGTGTCCCCTGATAAAGTGTCAAAGTACCACTTACTCGCTTACATTTCTATAAGGTGTTTAATAAATTTGTAAAAGAACCATTTTGCCCCTAAGCTTAAGCATTGCTTTATAGTTTTAAAGCCTTAGGGTCATGATAGAAAATCCTGTTTTTGTTTTATAATTGTTTTCATCAGAATTTTATTTTTATAATCAACAGTTGCTTCAAACTTTTCTCTTTAGTATATAAAGAAATTTTTAGTATTTTTCCTATTGCTTTGTTTTTAATTGACTCAGCATAAAAATTGCATTGACTTTTTTATGTAAAGGGCAAAACCATCTGACATTTGGTTGAGATTTTTAAAAATTACTTTATCAACATTTTTCAAATCAGTTATATATACTTGTCATGCTTTTTAAAAACTTTAAAAATTTTATAAACATATATACAGTAAAATACACTAATCTCCAGTGTAAAGCTTAATTATTTTTTACATATATACAAGTCCATTGCATATGTATATTTTGCACAGGTATATACTCATTTGACCACCACCCCTCATGCTACAGAATGCTCCCAACCAGACAGTATCCCTTCCCGGTCAGTATCCTCCCTCCACGCCCCACCTCGGCCTGACATAATCGCTACTCTGTCACCGTTGATTCATTTTGCCTGTTTTTTGAACTTGAAATATGTAGAATCATCCAGTACTCACCCTTTTGCGTTTGATTCTTTAGCTCAACACTGTGTCTGTAATGGGTTACGTCAGATTATTTTTTTATGCTCTGTGGTATTTCAT
This sequence comes from Tonatia bakeri, assembly GCA_004024845.1. Lineage (NCBI taxonomy): Eukaryota > Metazoa > Chordata > Mammalia > Chiroptera > Phyllostomidae > Tonatia > Tonatia bakeri. Next base: position 87,300 of record PVIA01003926.1, read on the forward strand.
TAAATAGATGTACTTCAGGAGCCTCCTATGCACATGGGGTCTCTGACTCTCATGTATGTGTGGTTCCCACACATATGTATGTATTAAATTTGGTTACTTTCTCTTGCTAAATAAAGAAATATATCAGTTTATTTGAACATTTGGGTTGTTTTCAGTTTTTGCCTACTATGAGGAAAGTTACTATGAATATTCTTATATATGTCTTTTTTCCCCTGGACTTGCGCATTTATTTCTGTTGGATCTATGCCTAGGAGTGGAATTACTGGGTTATATAAAGCAAGCATATCTTTAGCTTTAGTCAGATTATTGATATGATACAGGGCTCAGAATTCCAAAGGCACACAAAAAAAAAAGTATAGTGAAAAGTCTCTCCCCTACCCTTAGATCTGCATTCCACCATTCTCTTTTCCAAAGGCATTAGATTGTACGAGTTTCTTGTATATTCCTCCAGAAACGCTGTATATGAAAAGCATGTATATGAATAGTCTCATGTTTTACACCGAAGCTACAACACAATGCAAACTCTTTGGTCAACAATGGTGAATCTATCAACCCCAGATGGAAGGGCCAAGGTATTCCAGATGGAGGCAGTAATTTCTGCCAAATGGACTGTACAACTGCAGGGAGGTAGTTCAGATAGTTCGATGTGATGGGAGTGAAGCCAGTGAGTCAGCCCGTCTCATACTGGGTCTTCCTCTGTCTGCTGCCTTCTGTTGTCCCAGTACTACGGTCTTTTCCAAAGGACCCTGCCTTCTCATGATGTGTCCAAGCAGGACAGCTTCGGATTTGTCATTTTTGCCACCAGTGATGTTCCAGGCTTCACTTGCTCTAGGACCCACAGGGTCATCTTTCTAGCAGTCCCAGGTATCTGTAGAGCTCTCCTCCAGCACCATATTTGGAATGAATCAACTTTTTTCCTATCAGCCCTCTTCACTGTCCAACTTTTACATTCAAACCTAGTAATTGGGAGTACAAAGGTATACTCTCAGTGATCTTTCCTAATCCTTCCAATGCTCAGAAGACAGCCTTCTCTTGATTTCTTGGCTGAAGTCTCTGTTTGAATCAGTGACTGAAGCAAGGTAAGCAAAATCTTCAGCAGTTGCAATGTTTTCATTGTCTAGATTGTAGTTGTGTACTTCTACTGTCATGAGTTTTGTCTTCCTTTTTTTTAATTTGTTGATTTTAGAGAGAAAGGAAGGTTGAGAGAGAGACAGAGAGAAAGAGAGAGAGAGAAACATTCATTTATTGTTCCACTTATTTATGCCTTCATTGTTTGATTCTTGTATGTGCCCTGGCTGGGAATCAAACCTTCAACCTTGGCATATTGGGACAATGCTCTAAACAACTGAGCTACCCAGCCTGGGCGATTTTTGTCTTCTTGATGTTTAAATGCAGTTCTGCTTTTCTTTTTTCCATTTTATCAGAAGTCATTTTAAATCATTGCTGCTTTCTGCCAGTAAGATGGGGACATCCTAGTTTTTCTTTGAATCTAACCTTTTTCCTATATGTTCTGTGTACAGGTTAAACAAATAAGAAGAAAATGCACCCTTGTCTGATGCCTTTGCCTGTAGGAAGCCATTGTCTTTCCGTATTCTGACAGTGGCTTTCTGGTTACACACCGGGGCAATTAAGTGCTGAGGCGTGCCCATTTCTTTCAGAGCAGCCCATAGCTTTCCATGGATCCACACAGTCAAGGGCTTCACTGTAGTCTATAAAACATAGACTTTAGAGTATTCCAGTACCCAACAAATGTTCACAGTTAGATCCTGAGTGCCCCTCCCTTTTCTGAATGCGGCTTGCTCCAACATTTTTTGCTCTCTACAAGGTAGAAGCCTGTGTTGCTTTACCTTGAGCAACCCTTTCCTTGTGTGGGAAATTAGGGCGATTGTCCTATACTTACTACACTCCTTGATATGCCTTTTCTAAAAGATTAAATGTTTCCAGTCTACAGACCACTGTTTTGTTTTCCATGTTGACACATTCTTATTACTATTTTGACAGATTCCGTCTCTATGGCTTGAAATAATTCTAATTGTACCCTATCTACCCCTGGTGATTTACTTCTTCCCAGTACTTTCAGGGCAGCTTTCGCTTTGCTTTCCACAGTAGAACTACAGCTTCTTCTTCATAGGAACCTGCTTCAAAGGTATGTCCTCGTTTTGTTTCTTCTGTGTGGAGATTCAGTGTACAGCTTCACCTTCCCTGTGTTTTCTCCGGGTCGAATATTGTACTTCCTTGTTGGTCAGTCAGCATTCCTAGTCTAGGTGTGGATTTCCCTGCTATTTCTTGAATCTTTTGTTAGAGCTTTCTTGTTTTTCCTTTTGGATTGCTCTCTTTCATCTCCTTACACTGACTGTTGCAATAGTTCTCTTTAGTCTCTATGTGATGGTTGTTGAAAACCGTGTCCCGGACTTGAACCCTACTTTTGTCTCCTTTATCTTTTGCTTCTCACCTATCTTTAACAGCTTTCGCTGTTTCTTTTGCCACCCATCTCAATTTTTCTTTTGTTTTTACTCCTGGCATTGTCTTTTTGTATTCTTCCCTAATAATATTTTTACTTTCAGTCCACAGTGCTTCTGGGTTTGGTCAGTGAAACTTAACAGTGCAAATTTTTTATTTATGTGGACTTTAAATCCATCAGGAATGTTACTTACATTATATTTTGGCACTGTGATTCTTTTAGTGCTCTTCTCCAGCTTGGCCCTAATGATTGATATCAGTAGTTTGTGATCAGTACCACAATCTGCTTCTACTCTTGCTTTGGCAGAGAGAATACAGATTCTCTGTCTCCTGCTTTTGATTATATAGTTGATTTAGTTTCTATATTGGCCCTCTGGTGATGTCCATGTATACAGTCCTCTCCTCAGCCTGGTATAAATCGTTGTTTTCTTTAAGGAAATAGAAGGAAATGTGGGCATATGTCCCAGGTACTTAATATATAAACAGGAAGTAGCATAGAGCCTGAGACAGTCTGGTTTATTAGCACTGAAATGGAAACTTCAACTATTTTTTAAATTAGTAAGAACTTTTTCTTACTTGTATAGGTTATGTGGCACGTGAGTGTGAAAAGAGCATTGGACTCAGGGAGCAGTTCTGGCTTTGGCATTAACTGTGTGGTCTTGGATGTATTTAAACTTCCGTATTAAATTAACTCAGATTTGGCCTTGTGCCTGTCCATGAGCACTTCACTGCCACCTTGTGTGTCCACGCCTGGTCTGTGTCCTCCTGGGACTGGGGTGGGATCAGCCGTCTCCAGACTGAAAGATCATGATTCAGGGAAAAGTCCCAAAGAAAATTCCATGGAAAAGGGCTGTTACCAGTCAGATGCCCATCATATCCAGCTGTGATCTTAGTTTCTTTATCTACAAAATGACAGGGTTGTTATAATAATTTTTGTTCCTTAGTCTGTTTAGGTCAATCGGCACAAGATTGAGAGTACAGTATTGCCTGAGGTAAAGTGTGAGAAAAACTGTGTTCTTCTCTTTGAGTTCTAATTTGTGATAGCCATTCCTTTTGACTTTAGGAAAATCTCATGAGTTCAGACCAAGAGTTTTAAAGCAGGTTCCTGAGTGACTTTCCTGTTTTTGTGAGCTGTGTGTGTATACTTCCTGTAGAGAGACTGTTGTATTAATAGCAACACACGCCCTGAAACAACATACTTTGGAAAGACTATGATGTGTTACCGGGTGTTAAGAATAGTTACTCTTCAGTGTGCAGTTGCCAAACTGAATTTATTTTTATACAAACTAGTAGGGTCTGACTAATACAATGACTTTCCAAAATTAAAGTTTTCACAGCATGTCTTTTTCTTCTACAATCCTGGGAGTGCGCTATTATCAAAGAAATGTACTTTCCCCAACAACTGTTTCTCTCCAATCTCTACTTCGATGGTTATTTTTAATGGACCTGGCTTTAGAAAGAAAATCCTAGCATTACATTTAAAGTATATAATTACACAGAGATAATGTCTAAGAAGTTTCCTGCTCTAAAATTCTAACAGCAAATTTGTCTATTATCTCCATTAGGAAACTATAATAATAATAATAATAATAGGGGCTTCTTATTTCAGAAGGTTGTTGGACTCATGAAAATTAGATAATGCATGCAAATTAAATCCTTGGCACAATGTCTAGCACAGGCCAAGTGGTTAGAAATGCAGCTATCACGATTATTTGTAAGAAGAATACAATACCTACCATAGGAGGTTGTTCTGAGGATCAAAAGAAATGAGCATGTAACATGTTTAACATAGTGCTTGGCATGTTGGAAACACTTAGAAATAGTTTCTGCTGCTGCTCCTACTGGAAGAAATAATAGCACTTCCAAAATCAGTACTGTTTACCTTGCTCATGAATGAAAAAATTATTCTAGTTAGAATAGCAGTTTTACTATTTATTAGTTTGGCACTGTTTTGAGTCAGCAGAGTAGTATTATGGTTAATTATATATAACACATTATATGAAAAGCACACCCCAGCTCTGCCATTTCCCAGCTATTGCATCTTGGGGAAATTCCTAATTGTTCTAAGCCTTCCCTTCCTTATCTTTAAAAGGGCTATAATAATACTTATCTTACTTAATTCACTGACTATATTAAAAGTTCATATAAGATTGGGTTAATTAAAGAACTTTGCAAAAGATCAGAAGAATAGTAATATAAAAATAATTTCTTGATTCATTGTGAATCTACTAAATGCCAAGTCTATACTTAGTCTTTATTTATAGTATTTTATTTAATCCTCACAATAACGCCATGAAGTAGGTACTATTTTATGTCTGTTTTTACAAGTGAAGATAATAATTTACAAATTGAGGTTATGAGGAAAGATATGAACTAACATACTCCAGATTACTCTTAACCTCTACAAATGCAAGGTATTAATATTGTTTTTGGATAGTAATATAATAAGCACCTTTTATGACATGGTGGTATGGAAAGCACATTCAGGTGACTGTTTCAAAGAATAATTTTCTGATATGTTTTACTCACACATTTAAAGGAACAGCACTACGTAAAGATAATGACTACCTCCTACAAATGTGTATAGGAAAATGATCATTTCCTAGGAAGACACAGACTGGTTCCTTTTCCAAACAGTAGCCAAGCCAACCAGTGCCTGTTTTTGTCCCAGAAGCCACCCATTTGACAGGCATAGCACTCCAGAAGGAAAACAGAGAAATCCTTTCTTCCAAAGAAATTATGACTCATATTTGGGCCAAATAAAATGGGGTCTGGAACAGCCAGCTGCTTCACACTCCTGAAGGAGCACTTGAACTTTATGAGGAGGAGGAGCATGGTCACGCCAGCAACCATTACTACTGATAAATTGACTTAATTATTGGATTAAAATCTTTTACATTCCACTACATTCCATGGTTCCAGCCCAAGGCAAATTATTTTTTTAGGCAGTAATTCTTATAAATATTTTTATAAATAAAGTTTTTAAAAGTGCAATTAGCTCAGCTTTCACATACATCCTTAGAGTCTTTGAAAGTAGATGCTGAGAAACTTGTGGTATAGGCGTGAGTTGGGTTTTGCAGCTCATTAGGCTGAATTTTGAACAACAAAATGTCCTCAGTTCTAATAACTACACTATTATCTTAGCTGTCAATCTGTAATTACCCACCAGAAAACCAAGGCTGTCTATTCTTAGTGAGGTAGAGCCAGCAGCATGCTGGAGCCAGCTAGAGAGAGCTGGACTTTGAGTGCTGATTATTAAACCTCAGTAGGCTAAAAGCAGCTATGACGAGAGTATTTATACCATAGAAATTGACAAATACTGCAAATCACCGCCCCCCACCCCGCCCCGCACCGGGCTTCTGCCTCAGAGAACTGCTTAAGCACCTCACCGCTGAGTAGTGCCATTCCATTTGCAGTGAGATGTCAGAAAATCAATCCCAGGCCTGATTCTCTGTTGCCAGTGATCAGCAATCTGCTTCTCATAATACCTAGAAAGTTACCAACCCAAAGAAATGTGAAACTCAGAATACCAGTAGTCAGAGCTCACAATTTCCGTCTCTGCGGGGCAGAAGTCTCAGCTGCTGCTTGGCAATGATAGGTGGACACACAGCACCAAAATATTCTGAGCTCATTGGAAAGTGGGTGACTCACTCTCCCAACAGCAAAGTGAGGGGACAATCATACCACAAAACATGGTGGGGTTTTCCTTCTAACATCACGAATCACGGGAAATATGTTTGAAGATTATGTAGTAACAAGATGGGAGAAATTAGAGCTCACACTGTTGAAATACCTCAAGCACAATTCAGCGTTGGACCAGGTCATTCATTATTCTACCAACATTGCTTTATTCAAATTCTGCCTTCTCTGTATGTCAGCCAGGCAAGAGCTGTTCTAACTTGTACATTTCATCTTCCAGGGAATGTTGGAAGAACCAGGTTTGTTTGTTTTGTTTACCAGGACTCTATTTAATTCACCTGAGGCCTAACAGCACATCTGACTAAAGCCTGTGAATGCTTATGTTTCTTAGTCTTGTACTCAAGGTGTAGAAATGAAGATGAGCTCTGATGTACAATCCAGTGTCTTTCCAAAGAGAAGAAATATAGGTTTTTTTCAGACCATTACTCTGGAGTGCCCAGTTTGAATCTAGTAAGATCTCCCCTGAACATGGAGCACATCATACTCTCATGAGAGCCTCAGAAAAAGGAAGCTGTATCAGGCATCTTTGTGACGTGAGTAGGCACGGAGTCCAGAAGCTTTCAAAATGAACGTTTAAAGCAGAAATTCTCAATCGTGGCTCACATTAGAATCACCTCAAGGCTTTTTAAAAACCTCAATGCTCAGGCTGAGATCAATTAAACGAGAATTTGGGGTGTGAGATCCAGGCAGTGATGGTTTCTGAAGTTCCCCAGGTGTTTTCAGTGTGCACCAAGGTTTGAGAGCCATTGACTTAAAGCATTGGAGTAGTTTTCTGCCAAGTGAGATTTATTCTGTTTAGTCACCTTTCTAGTATGTGAGAAATCTCCACTTTCCTAGTGTCTGATTATTCCCAGTTGTTGACTTTACGACTTTAAATAAGCGGTGAATCATGCATTAAAAACAATGATCTGGAAGAAGCCAGCTGCCTAACATACCACAGCTATGATCATGTCACATCCTTGCTCAGAAAGCGTCTTTGTTGATAAGATCTGGTACTGGTGAAGGTGCAGAGCAAAAAAACATTCAAACACCTTCTTTGACAGCGTAAATACATATAATTTTTTCAGAGAACAATTTGAAAATGCACATATCAAATTTTAATATGTCTATATCCAGCAATTCTACTTTTAGGAATCTAGCCTAAAGAAACAATTGGGCAATCCTGCAAGGAAGATAATCCTACAAGGATATTTATTGCCACATTGGTTATGTTAATATCTATTTTCCAGGGTTGCTTTTTTATTTTAGTAATACAAGCTTTGAAATGCTTGGGTGCTTGAGGCTGTTTGAAACTCTTCATAGCATGCATTAACATGCAGAGGTGTTCATGATACATTATTAAATTAAAAAAAAAAACAAACACATGGCCAAAAAGCATGTATAGTATAATTCCACTTACACTTTTTAAAAAAAAATCTATATTTTTTGAATTTTAAAAATTTTGAAAGTGGTAATCAAACTATTAACACGGATTATTTTTGGGAAGCAAAATTATGGTATGGTGGGAGAGGAGAGAACTTCTGGCATCTTGTGTTTCTGTATTGTTTGAATATTTTCTAAAGGCACTTATGCTACTATTAGAATTTAAACTTGTGAAATCATTTTTGACTTACAGCTTTCTGTGGAATAAAGTCTAAACTTCCTAGCTTTATACTTAAGCATTCAACAATTCGTCTCCAAACGACTCTTCCAGTCTTGTAGAAATGTTGTTGGCTTCACCTTCATTCTCCTACTCACACTCACTCAAGCCCAGCTGTTCCCACCAAACCTACTTTTGTGTTTCCGACTTTGGGGAATGCCCTTTCCTTTGCTTGGAATGCTTGCCTTCTTCCTCCCCATTAGCTAGAATCCAACCAAACTATGAAGCTCAGATCAAGTGCTACCTAGGATAGCTTTCCCTCCCTTGAATTCCTGTATTATATGATATTTGATACTCAGGAAGTGATCAGTATCAAATGAAGGAATGAATATTAACAGTCAAGTTCAAGTTCCTGTTAAGTTTAGTTTTCCCATTTGTAAAATGGAAACTTACTACCTGTCATATTGGGTTATTGTGAGGATTATGACAATTATGGAAAAAAGCACTTAGCACAATGCCATAACATAGTAATTCACAGTTCAAAAAAAGCCGATGTCATGATTACTTTTTCATCTATTGATGTCTTAGTTCCCCATGTAGTCAACCAACTTCTGGACAGCAAAACTGCATGCCATATATTCGAGTGTCCTTCTCCAAATTCTGTGCAGTAGGGCTTTCACATGATACACACTTAATGTGTGTTGTTAATGATGACAATGAAGAATACGAAATATATGAACTACTTTCTTTTTTTTAATCCTCATCCAAAGATATATCTACTGATTTGAGGGAGAGAGAGAAACATCGATCAGCTGCCTCCTGTACACACCTGACCAGGGATCGAAATTGCAGCCTCTTGGTGCATGGGACAATGCTCCAAGCAAGGGAGCCACCCAGCCAGGGCACAAACTATTAACTTTCAAAAAAATATCAAATCACTTTGTTTGGAAAATACTTCATGTTACCAAGAATAACATATTAACATGGAATTATAATAGTAAAAAATTGCTGACATCAAAACAAAACAATATGCTTTTTTTAGTGAAATCACAGGGAATACGGTAAGTCATTCCTACAATTCTATTTTCACAGACACAGTCAATACTTACAAGATGCTTGAAAATAATAGTAAATTATTTACAAAAAACACCAGATGAATTTGGTTTGTTTAATATCTTGTGGGCAGATGACACTTGATGCTTCAGCAGAAGGCTCCACGTGTTCTAGAGTTTTACATGACAAGATTTATCTGCTGTCATAGAAATAGAATGCTCTACCGCAGAGACATAGCAAGAACAACCAAGTCTTACTAAGTTTTGCTTCTCACATTGTTCTAGTTTAAAACTACTGCTAGATTACAGCATTGAAATCTCAGTAAAGGCACTGGCAGCTTGATTGGAACAGTTCTGTTCTCAGTTAATCCCACCGGATGGACGGGCTCTTCATGGTGCGGCACGGAGCCACTGCAGCAACTGGTGTCGCCTGACAGAATGCATCACCCTGGACAGATAAAGTCAGGTTTTCGTTGTACCTTTGGAGGCCTAACGAGTCTCTGGCCGAGCATGACTTGTTTGTTTGTGTGACTGCTCAAGACTTTGAAGTCGAATCGACTGTGTCCCTCGGCAGTATGTGTGTCCAGCTCTAATCACAACCGAGAGCTCATTAGTTAATCAAAAATGTCACAGTGTGGAGCATTACAAAAAGCTACACTGATACCTTAAATACCCCATTTAATATCACAACTTGTATGTGTAACTAGTTCAGCAGTCTTTTGAAGGAAGGTCAAGGCCTTCATACTTGGTCTGCTGATTTATCCACAATCACCTTTATTTTTTTAACTTATTCTTTTTTTATCTTTCTTTTTTTATTTTATTGATTATACTATTACAGTTGTCCCATTTTCCCCCTTCACTCCCCTCCACCCTACACACCCCCTCCTACCCGCATTCCCCCCACTTTAGTTCATGTCCATGTGTCATAAGTTCTTTAGTTTCTACATTTCCCATATTATTCTTGCCCTCCCCCTATCTATTTTTTACCTATTGTCTATGTTACTTATTCTCTATATCTTTTCCCCCTCTCTCCTCCTCCCACTTCCCTATTGCTAACCCTCCACGTGATCTCCATTTCTGTGGTTGTGTTCTTGTTCTAGTTGTTTGCTTAGTTTGCTTTTGTTTTAGGCATGGTTGTTACTAACTGTGAATTTGATGTTTTTTCTTACTATTCATATTTTTTATCTTCTTTTTCTTAGGTAAGTCCCTTTAACATTTCATATAATAAGGGCTTGGTGATGATGAACTCCTTTAACTTGGCCTTATCTGAGAAGCACTTTACCCCCACTTTCATTCTAAATGAAGGCTTTGCCAGATAGAGCAATGTTGGATGTAGGTCCTTGCCTTTCATGACTTGGAATACTTCTTTCCAACCCCTTCTTGCCTGCAAGGTCTCTTGAGAAATCAGCTGACAGTCTGATGGGAACTCCTTTGTAGGTAACTGTCCCCTTATCTCTTGCTGCTTCTAGAATTCTCTCCTTCATTTTTACCTTGGCTAATGTAATTATGATGTGCCTTGGTGTGTTCCTCCTTGGGTCCAACCTCTTTGTGACTCTCTGAGCTTCCTGGACTTCCTGGAAGTCTATTTCCCTTGCCAGACTGGGGAAGTTCTCCTTTATTATTTGTTCAAATTACTTTTCCACTTGTTGTTTTTCCTCTTCCCCTTCTGGTACCCCTATAATTCGGATGTTGGAACGTTTAAAGATGTCCTGGAGGTCCCTAAGCCTCTCCTCATTTTTTTGAATTCTTGTTTCTTCATTCTTTTCTGTTTGGTTGTTCCTTTCTTCCTTTTGGTCCACTCCATTGATTTGAGTCCCAGTTTTCTTCCCATCACTGTTGGTTCCCTGTGCATTTTCCTTCATTTCACTTAGCGTGGCCTTCATTTTTTCATCTTATTTGTGACTAAAATCAACCAATTCTGTGAGCATCCTGATCACCAGTGCTTTGAACTGTGCATCTGATAGGTTGGCTATCTCTCGGTCACTTTAAAAAATTGGTTCTGGGGCCTTTAATTCTATTTGAACCATCTTTTTTATTTTCCTTTAGATAATAAAACCAGTGGGACAGAACAGAAGCATCAGAAATAAAACTACAAACTATGGAAACTTGCTTTATGACAAAGTGTCATAATCAGTTAAAAGGAATTGTCTACCCAAGGTTATACACTCTCCCTGGGGGCAGCCTGCACCTGTGACAGGTCACGAGGGGTTTTAAAGGCCTGTCTAGCACCCTAGCCCCAAACAGGACAACCCTGAAGTGTCTCAGCCTCAGAGCTCCTTGTACACACAGCTGAGGCTTGCCCTCTGATGACGTCACAGTCCCGGTGCTCTCTCTGTCCAGTCCTGCTTCATTCCTTTTCCCTCCCTGGGTCTTGATCCCAAGAGCACTTCCTAATAAACTTTCTGCACACAGTCTCTGTTTCCGAGTCTACTTCCCTTGTGGGAATGTAAATTAATATGAACATCATAAAACAGTCTGGTTTACTTGGTACAGTTGAAGATGCCTACACCTCTGAAATTACAATTCCATTCCTAAGTATAACCTAGAAAAACCCTCATGAGAAAATACACAATAGGGTTCTTCTGGGTGGGGAGAGATGAGGATGTCATCAGAAAGGTGCCATATGGGGTCTTCTAAGGTACTGGAAAAGACTAAATTGTCTCAAAAGAGAACAAAGAAACAAAAGACTTTCTGTAAAATAAAGGGCTCACTTGTCTGGAGAGGCTAAGTGCTGAGGGACTCAGGGATGAGCTCCCTGAAGGCTGATGGAATCACCATCAGTGGTGTATCGATGGAGTATCTGTACTGGGGAATCTGGAAGTGGATTCTGGAGACTCTCCGGGATGGAAGAGGTGAGAGGGAAGCCAAGGGCCTGGGCCTGGGCCTGGGCCTGGTAAGGGGAGCCACACCGGCAAAAGCTTTCTAACCTGGTCAAAGCAGAAGGAGTCAGGCAAGAAGTTAGAAGTTTTGCTCCACAGAATGAGGCCAGATAATAGAGTATCTTGAAAGCTAATTAAAATGATAATACATTTGGTATGTTGGAAGGAAAAGTCAAGAACAATTGTGAGCAGAGGCGGAGCATCCAAAGAGGTGTTTCAGGAAGTGGAATCCAGATGCCGTTTCTGCCCTTGGTCATAGTAGTATTTTCACCTTTATAAAAATGTGCTCTTCTCTTGCCTAGAAAAAGTGCTTCTAGTAAGTGGCATTGGTGACTAAGATCAGTAGCTTGCTGGCAATAGTCTCTGACGGAATCAATTGCTGGATTTCTGTTTACAGAATTCGGTGCTGCTCTCTGACTAGTGCGCCCTCTGTCCCACACAGCTGTTGTTCTGACAGCGCTGTTGTCTTGCAGGCTCAGATGGTTAATGTCCTTAAATGACTGCATGGAGAGCTGCCTGGCCTGATTACAATAGCATCTATGTCTGATCTTGGACAAGCCATGCTATATTCATACACCTCCTCGCTGCAATGAGAGATTCTATCCTGCCATTCTAATATGGGCACTATCCCAGTGACACATTTTTCTCAAAGTGGAAAGCCATGCAAGTAATGGATAAGGTCTCATTTCCTGAAAAGGTTCAAAATTGCTTTTGTTTTGAGTGCCTATTACCTCTTTGGAAGACACTTGATTAAAATACAATGCAATGGGCCTAAGGTTTCAGGTGAATCCCTTGGTGATAGCTAGTTTCCTCTGGTTTCTATGGCCTCAGATGGTATTTCTAATGGTTGCTGTGGCTCCTTTCACAAAAACGGGGCCACACAACAATCCTTACCTGTAGTTTAATGCCATTGCAGATCCTGGAACTAATCTTGTTCTTCAGTCAGCGGAACACAGTACCTGGGCTATTAACTCCATGGTATTCAGCAGAATTATTGCCACTTCTTGTCCTGTTCTCTACTTGCACCTTCCAGGCACAAAAAGATGTCTTGGTTTTTTGTGACCAGGTCTTTCTAGTCCCTGTAAGGACCTCATCGTATCTCTACAGATGTCCCTTTCCTTTAGGGCTCCAGACTTGTCCACATCACTCCCAAAGTTCAGGAAATAAAGGTCTACTCATGGCCAGACTTTCCTCTGGCACTGTGTTACGTGCTGCTGCATCCTTGGCCTCTTTAATCATTAGAGGAAATGCAAGGTTGCCCCTCCCTGCACTTTGTTTCCTGAGGAAGAGAAGCTCAGCTATAAATTGGCCAAAATACTTGGCCTGTGTAACTTGTGTGATGTGAATGAATGAGTGTGTGTGTGTGTGTGTGTGTGTGTGTGTGGTAGAAGGAAGGAAGAAAGGGATATGGGATTAAAATAAGTGGCTTTTTTCTACTCCTTTTTGAGGTATAGCATACATGTTTTAAATGTATAGCTTAATAGAATTTTATATATTGGATACACTCAGGTCACCCTTACCCTAAACACACCAGAGGAAAATGTCTTCACTCTTTTCCCCAGCAATGTGTAACACCCTCACCAGCCAGGACTCAGATATAACTGCTGTTCTGACTTTTATCACCACCTTAGTTTTGTTGTTCTTGAACTTCATAAATTGAATCATACAGTATTTTCTTTTTGTGTCTGGCCTCCTTTGCTCATTGTTATGTCCATGAGGTTAATTCTTGTTAATCTATGTCCTTCTCATTGGTTAATTTTCCGTGGGTGTCTCTCCCCTTGGCTCATTTCACCATTGCAGTGATGAAACCAAATTCAGTCCCAGGCCTGGAAGACAGGGTATGCTTCCAGGGTAGACCTTAGGTCAGAGGAGAAGCAGTCTCATATGATCTACCAGCTGAAAGACTTAAGGCCCCACATAGGCTTTAGGACCAAAGCTTAACAGTGACTTTCCTGGAGTGTAGCGGTAGGCATCTGGACAATGACCACACATTCCATCTTGCCTCCATTAGTGCCATGTTCCATTTATTTTCTGGTGTCTTTCCTTACTATATTCCTTTGAACATGATACTTGCTTAGACAAGTCTCCACTGATCAATGTCTAACTATAGATTCTGCTAATTCCTAACCTGTTCATCGTTCTCACTCCTGACCAAGGAGGAAAAGAGTAGAGCTCATTTAGGATAAATCTACTATTGTTCTTCTAAGAAAAAGTCCTGCTGACGGGGATGTTGTGGCATCCTTATTGTGGACAAAAGTTAACATATTAGTTAAGTGTAAAATTTATTTTTTCCTGATGGCAGCTGTCTTCCAGAAAATTCTTTACTTTCTGACAGTTTGTTCTTTTTCCAGGTGTAATTAATTAATTAATTTCTGGTTACAAAATTTTGTATCCCTCCTATCCTATGCATTTAAACACTGGTGGCTAATACTATTTTGATAGTTTCTCACTTTATAAGAAAGGATTATGAGCCAGTCTTCCTCCTGTCTTCCTCCTGAATCCACACCCCCGTCAAAGTGAGGAGAAGAAAGACAGAACGTGAGCTTTCTGGTGTCCCCTGGGGACCCCTGAGTCAGTCTTTGATACAGTCCGAGCTGCTGTGCACAAACCCTTTATTGTCACCTAATCACCTAATTTCTTTTCCCAGTAAATAACCTGCCCTTTCTCTAACAGTCTTCTGCTTGAAAACATGAGTTGTGATTTCCTTAGCTACTTTCTTACAGAGAAAAAGTGTGTGCGTGTCTCATCAAACTCTAGTTGTCATTGGCATTTATTATTTCATTCCAAAGAATCCTTCACATTTTACTCTCATTCTGGTATTGATGCTGTACAGGTGTTTTAGAAAGAACATGGCTTGTCTATTTCCAACTTTTTAAATTACTCATCGGTCTTCCTCCTTAGATTAGCCTTCCTAGGGCAGGGCTGTCTTTCTTCTCTCTGACCCCTGGGTCTAGCTCTGTGTATGGCATGTAGCAGCTTCTCGGTAAATGACAACTTCCTGTGTCAGCAGAGGGGCACTGACTTCCAGTATGTTGCTGGAGAAGTTACAGGACTCATTCACCCTTTCCCCACCACTTGGAAAATCTACCCCCAGCTTGGTAGCCATTTACCACTTGATTCATACTCGACACAAAGGGAAAATAAATTCTGATGTGATCAGCATGACTTTCCTTGACACAGAGTAAAATATAGAAGACAGTCTAATAAGTATCTCTTTTGTCTGTTTGGTAAAAGGCTTAGAACTTCAAGGAGTGAAATAAAAGCCATGTTCATTACTTTTCAACCACATAGTTTAAGCACTGATTATGTACTGGGCACTGGGAACACAAAGGTTGGTGTGGAAAGGATCCCTTGTTTCAAGAGTGAGACTAGCACTCAGAGAGGCAGACTGACATGTTCACGTAACATGCTGTAATGAAAGGAGTAAACTCAGTGCTCTGGTGGCACAGGGAGATAAGGGGCCAGCTCAGCCCAGGAAATCTATAGACCTTCTGTGGATATTACTGACAAAAGAAATGGGCAGACTGAAGAAAATTCATGAAAACAGGATGCTCTGTGACCAATACTCACAGCTTGTGGACTCTGGGAAGCAGATTCTGAGACAGAGAGCAGTGGTGAGGTTATTTATCAGGGAAGGAGAGAGGGGAGGATTAGGCAGAGGGAGAAGTCTCAGTGGAATGCGTGCCTGGCAGCCTCAGCCAGTTCCTGGGGGAGCTCTGGAGCTGAAATTATCTGGGAGTTGTCTTACATTGGGGAAAATTAGCTGGGCCTTTCTGTCCTCACCTCAGTCATTCATTGGATATGGGCTTCCCCCAGAAAGATGTGGCCTTGCAGCTTTGCAGGGTGGGTCTCTGCAGCTGAGGCTACACCTACCAGACCAAAGACTATTGCAGGCAGTCTGTCAGTTGCACTCCCAGACTACCCCTCGTGTTCCTCAGATTCACTGCTTCCTGTATGTCTAGTGGGTCTCTTCTTTAGAAGGGGAAGGTTAGTGGAACGAATTACAACCCCTGCTGCTGAGGCTGGTCTTGGGTCTCAAACATACAATTTACCTCTCCTCCACTAACTCTCTACTAGTACACTCTCAGCTAGTACATCTGCTAGATTCATTATTTTAGCTGGTGGAATGACCCAGATTCCCACTATCCAGTGAAATGAGCCTGTCATCTCCATGCCCTTCCCAAGCTAAGGATACTACTTCCATCTATTTCTATCACAATTTGGCAAGAGTGTAACAAGAGGTGCCCAAGTATATCAGCTGAGTTCCACATGTTCCTCCATGCCCACATTTTGTAACAGTGGGCCTACCTCCTCTTAATGATCAGGGTCAAGTATCCCTGCCTACATAGTAACTGCTTTTCTTGCTTGTTGGTTCTTCAGCACAAGAAGCTTGAAATGCCCAGGGACAGCCTGCTTACGGTTCAATGGGATTCTCATTTTGTTTTCTGGGGGAAGTGTTCCCCCTTTGGGGATTAGAACCTCTAACCCCGCAGAGCCTAATGTGATGGGAATGGCAACACAAATTCCCCAGGTGGGTTATTGGGAGTGATAGTAAGTAGGATCATTCCTGCTTTGATTCCTTGGTTCCCAGTCCCATGAATTTTCCCTACCAGGGACATTGCAGCCTAGAGGATGGTGCCCAATCCTTGCAAAGTATTAGCTGTGAGCAGGCACTTAAGCATGTCTTCGGCAAGCAATTCCAAATCTCTAACTGGCCAGCAGCATGGCATGACATGTGATAAAGCCAGGGGAATTCCACGGTCACGGGCCCACTCTCACATTTCCTTTGCTGTGAAGTGGATCCCCTGGTCTGATGGCTCTCATGTGAGATCCCATGTTGGTATATCAAACACTCCAAAAGCTCTGAGATAGTGGCCCTGGCAGAGGCTCTGTAGGCAGGAAAAGCTAACATATAACCAGAATATTTGTCTTTTACTGTTAGAAAAAAAATGAGTAGAAGGGGCCCAAAGTGTTCAGCCTCTTACCAAGAAGTCGTTTGCTTTCTTTGGGGGTTAGAGTTGCAGCAGTGACTCAACACTGGTTTCTATTGCTGACATGCTGCTGATCAGGCAATGACCCTCATTAGATCAGATGTAGTGAGTGATAGCCCATGTAACTGGGCTCGTGTACAACCTCCATCATTCCCCACAGCTCTGTTCATGTGCCCATCATGCCAGCACTAGGGTGGCCAATGACGTTGGCTAACAGACATCAGCCAACCAAGCTGTTTTGTCTGTTTGGTTCTTTAGTCTCTCTTTCATGGTAGATTGTCCCTGGTGAGCATTAATGTGTGATAAAAAGATCTTCACACTTCATGCCAACTTTGTATGTCCATTCACAAATATATATGCTGCTTAATGAGAAATACTGTCAAAATACCCCAAATCAATTATTTCGCTTTAATCTCTGGGGACTCATTATCTAAACTTTCCCAATCTAAGCTTTGGATAACTCCCCAGAAGGTCTACCATCAAACTGATAGCAAAATTGAGTGTCAACAATTTTTTAACTGTTTTTAGAAAAAGACACCATTTAAATTTGTTCTCTATAAAAGATGAGTCATTTATTACTTCCACCTTATCTTCAAACATTCTAAGACCTCTATGCGTAATGTTATTTATACTTAAGAAATGTCAGCCTGTATTACAAGATTTGACTTTTACAATGTGTAAATTGTCAGCTTTACAGCATAAGGGATTAATGAAAAACAAAGCATTTTTATATCCTTTGGATGCTTATATGCTGAAGGATGATTTTTTTTTTGACACGAATTTTTGGACCAGTCAAAAATATTGTGAATTAATCTTAACTTTTAAATTTTTGTAAATATCTCTAATATTAGAAAATATTGAAATGTTGGTATATATTTCATTGTTGAGAGCTAGTCTCCCAGTCTCATTTTGCACATGAGCAAAGGGTGAAATTATTTCTGATACCTACACTAATAAAAGGTATTGTTGTTGAATAAAGGTGCGTCACTGGAAAGACCACATCTGACCAGTTAGGCAAGTGGTAACTGTGCAAATAGGGCCATGTTCCCTGTTAATGCTAGTCTCCCACAAACCCTGTGGGCTCCTACATAAATAAAGTACGATCACCTTGGCTAATGGATTGATAAGGGCATTTCTCCGTAGTGATCTTGTTCTGATACACAACATGAAAGATCAAAGCATCGCAAGAAGTCCTGGTCCTCAGCATCTCCCCATTTCAGCTACTTTCGCCAATTAACTATATAATTCATAAGGAAAAGACTGATTAAACTCAATGTATATGTCTTGAACAGAGCTATGAAGAACTTTCTGTAGTTGGTTCATTTCCTTCAAGGCTGAGGATGGTGTAGAAGAATTTTGGGGTTCCTTTGAAATAAGTGTTAATTGTATTTCTTTTTTCCAGGATGCTTGGCTTCACAAACCATGCATCACAGTTCTCTCCCCCTTGTTTGTACCTAGCATTTTTTCTTCTTTTTGGTTTCTACATCCCATTCACACCTATGAGGGAACAAAAGAAGCATTTGGTTGAGGTGGGGAAGTGCCTTGTATTAGAGAGAGGGGTCTGTGTGCTGCTCCATTGCTTCCCCCAAACCAATATGTAGTGGGAGCTCCACTGTATTATATTCTCTTACTGTTTACTCTCGCTAAGGTAGAAATTCAGTGCCCCAATTGAATATTAAGAATCATGAATTCAATTAATTGAAACCCATCTTATTGGACAGTGACGAATATAAGTGCACACAAATTCCTTGTCAAATAAAGGGAAAGAATTAAGCATCAGTCCACTCTGTAACTTAGCAGGCTTCATTGAGGAAGAAAAGTTCTTTACAGAAGAATTTTTGCTAATAAATGAGTAAATAATAATAGGATTAAAAAATAATAGTTTGAACCCCTTGCAATAGCCCATTCAGACAAATATCATCAGTGTGTTACAGAACAGAGGGGATGAAGGGCCAAGGGCCGTACGATATACTGTTACCAAAACGACCCCCCTGACTAGGTTTATTTGTTCACTACCAGAGGAAAGATACCTCTCAATGCCAGAGATTTGTGAAAAGGAAAGGAAATGTTTATTTAAAGCTATACAGACTTAAAGTAGTGACCTAATGTCTTCATTAAAATATCAAAGTCCTTTAAGATACCCACAGACACACACAGTCCTTCCTTCTCCCTCTGCCCTAATTTTGGGTACCATATCTCCGGAAATCAAGTAGATTCAGGCTCCCGACACCATCAGCTGTGTCATCGGCCAGGATCAAGCCGCGTGGTTCTCCTTGGCAAAGCTGCAAGGGTCTCCACTCTGCCAAAGCCATGTGGTTCTCTCCCAGAGAGCTGCAGGAGTCCCCACTCTGGCCAAAGCCACGTGGTTCCCCCCTTATTAAAGCTGCTGGAGGATCTGCACTCTGGCTAAAGCTGCATGGTTCTCCACTTAATGGCTGCTGCATCTGGGTTTAAATCCCTGCGCCAATCCTCCTCTGCAGCCCCATTTCCGACTCCTCCCACAATTGGCTACACTTGCCAGCACTCCCATATCCTTCCAGCTTTACTGGGCTGCCATAGTGAGTCTGTGCAGGTGTGGCCCCTATTGTGTGGAGCCAATCATCTCCAAGCTCTCACGCAGGTGCTGTAACCAGGGGGAGTTGCCTCCCAGTTAGTCAGTCTTGGGTGGAAGTCACTCCCTTCTCCCTGGCTCAAAGCATGGCCACACCTATTTAACATATCTATGCAACCAGTTAAAGGTTATAGATATGTTAAATGACCATGCCAGAGGTTAGCTGCAAAGCTGTTGCTGTACAAAACAGTCCTGCATGTTCCTGCTCCATGTGTCCCTTTCCCCAACTCATACCTGTAGGGGGAAGGGGTGAGGACATCCTAATATTTCCTGGACACCTTGAGTTCTGGGCCCCATTCCAAATCCCTATTTGGGGCCCGCCTTTTGGCTGCACCCTGTTACAAGTGGTTGATACCATTAGTGGAAAGGCTGGCAGGAACTTCCCATGGAGGGACCAGGCTGTCATGACGTGAACCCTCTGGTCATCACAACAGTGGCGCAACCAAACATCCTGGGCCATAAGATGTAATGGGAAACTCACAGCACTTCCTATGAAGTGTTCTTTCAATTTTAAAAAAACAACTTGAATGTAATCAAGCCTCTAGAGTTAACTTTCATTCATATTCAATACAGGAGATAGAGAACTAAGTTGAATTCCACAACAAAAAAGTGAACATAATTTCAGAATGTGGGACATTCTTCAGGACAATTTACCTGACTGCAGCAAGTAGTCTCCAGCGATGGGTGGAGGAAAAGGGAGAGCATGGCTCTCAAGTGCAAGAGGCTGACACAACCACAAGATTCCACATGTTTGGATTCTGATTTCAACAAATTAACTATAAAAAGATTTTTTTAAAAAATCTGAGAGATTTTGTTAAAGGAATGGATTTTAGCTAATACAAAGGCATTGTTAAGAATTTGGTGTGATAATAACATTATGACTGATTTAAAAGTTCTTATTTTTAGACATTTATAGGTCAGGTATACAGGGATGAGATGACCTGATGTCTGAGATTTACTTTCTGAAAGTTTGACAAAGGCAAAAAAAGAGACAAATAAAAGTAGCAAAATCTTTATAATTATGTGACTATAATTATATGTAATTATAATTGGTATGAGGGGTAGGTACATGGAGGTTTATTGTACTATTCTTGCTATGCTTAAGTGTGTTTGAAATTTTTTACAATAAAGACTTAGACATAGGGGAGAGAGAAAGAGAAGGCAAAAAAAAAAGCAAGAACTTATTTTAATATAAAAGGACACGTAAATATTTTAAGACCTAAGGACTATAGCTTAAATGACTTTAACTCTTTATAGGAGCTCACAGGTCTCAAATATCGTATTACGGAGAAAAACATTCCATAGGAAAATGATACAATGAAGTGTGTATGTGTGTGTACTTTTATTTCTAATTGCTTCAATAGCAGGCAACAAATCTAGTCTTTAGCAAAGTGATGAATTTCCTATGGCCAGTGTAGATTTCTAGGCAGGCAACCCACATGCAATGCAATAAGATAAATATTTTAATCTTACAAAAATTTTTAAAAATTCCAAATGTCTTTATTTAAAAATAACATTTAAGAATCATGGTCAACATAGACACCAAATATAGAGATATACCACAGAATGGATGTCTAATTAGTTCATTGTAATTATATACATAGGGACTCAAATGTACCAAATAAAACTATAACTGATTTGGTACCTTGCCCTACATTACAAAATGTCAGATCTTTATGAACTAGAAGATCCGGGATTCATCCTCCCCCTGCCACTGACGTATTATATGACCTTGGGCATGTCACTCATTTCTCTTGGCCTTGTTCCCCCATCTGTTGAATGTGCATAACATTTTCCATCTACTTACCTTGGGGAAATGGTGAGGACAAATGAACAAATATTACTGCGGTGATTTGAGCTCCTCAGGAAAACAAATATTTTTTCAGTACTATAGTATATTACATTTTTATTTTGACAGAGAACTACACAAAGTTTCTGAATTATAGATAAAAAAACAAGCTTTGTAATAATCAACAAACACTATATAAATAACATTTCCTAGCAAGGAATGCTGTTCCTAGCAAGGAATAACATTTCCTAGCAAGGAATAACTTTTTAAAGATTTTATTTATTTATATTTAGAGAGATGGGAAGGGAGGGAAGAAGAGAGGGAGAGGAACAAACATGTGTGAAAGATACATTGATTGGTTGCTTCTCATACACTCCCAGCTGGGGACCTGGTCTGCAACCCAGGCATGTGCCCTGACTGGGAATCAAACCCATGACCTTTTGGTTTGCAGGCCGGCACGCATTCCACTGAACCACACCAGCCAAGACAGTTCAAATAACTTTTTAATTGCACTCAGATTCAATTCCTTTTTAAAACTCATAGTTTCACTAGAAAAGCTATGTAAATTGCAGTTAGACAGAAGATTTGCAATATTTCAGCTGTATACTTAAAGGTCTAGCCTGAAAGGTTTTAAAACCTGAAATTCTGGTTGTCTGTGACTGTAATAAATACTGACTTTAATTGCAATAACCACATGGGAGCAAAAGAGGTTAAAATTAGTAATTACTTTAATTTTAGTTTTTAAAATTACTTTCTAATCTACCATTGTGTAGGACAGTAAAAAATTAAGATGTGCAGGGAATATTGATTCTTCACCTGGAATCACTAATGGCAAGGATATTTCTAAGTCCTCCTTCAATGAAGGAAATTCAATGTATAATAAGTGCATTTAATATGTCAACAATTTATTCTGAGTACTGAAATGCTGAAAAAGCACAAACACATGTTTTAGTTCAAGTAGGAGAGGTTTAAAAATACTTCTTTTTCCACTTTAAAGTTCTTCCTCCTCAGTCTATAAATTCAAGGATGTTTTGGTAAAGTCAGTCCCTTGCATAGAAACTCTCCAGGGGCTTCCCAGCATACCGATTATTAAACCCATACTCCCCAGCCCAGGCTCAAGGCTTTGCTCAGCCTGTCCCTCCCCACCTCCTTGCTTTTATCTGTCAGCACCACTCCCACCCCCTTCATGATGCTGTTTCTTCTGTTCCCTGAACTTGCAAATTTATTCTTTGCACTTGCTATTTCTTCCAACAGGATTATTCTTCCCTCATTTATTTACATGCCCGCCTCCTTTTCACCAATCAGGTCTCGGCTCAAATGTCTCTCTTCAAAGAGACCTTCCTTGACCCCTATTGTCAGCAGCCAGTCCCCACCCTTACCCTCTATCACATTACGGTTTTACCATCAGAGCATTGATTGCTTTCTAATTTTATCTGGTTGATTTATTTGTTTGCTTGTTGTCTGACTCTTCCCTTCTCTAGCAGGGACATTTCTCTAGCTCACCTCTGTTTCTGGCATAGTTGCATAAAAATATTCCAACTATTCAATCCATTCATTCAGAAACTCTGTCTCTGCGTTGTTCTCCAGTGCTCTTCACCTTCTCTTGCCTAGCTGTTTTTCTGCAATCTAAGGTTGAATCCATTTGATCGCTAGAACAATGTCCTAGCAAAGAAAAGGATAGGAAACTCATTTTGCCTAGTTCATAACCCATTTTGGGGATGGAAATGCTTGTATCAGAACCAGGGGTTAGGGACTTTTTACAAGACATGTGCCACAGACTGGTGAGGGAACAGCTGGCTCTGGAGTCAGTTTAATCTACGCCAGACCCTCTATCAAAAATCAGAGTCCTGATTTTTCCCAATCTAGCCTAAGTCTGAGGGTTTATTTGTTAATCCAAGCAGTCAGAATAACTCATGCTTTGTTTGCAACTGTTCTAATAGCCAGGGAACCTTTACTTCTATAACTTCATTGGTTCAACAAATGTTACTTGAGAGCTTACTAGGTTCCAGAACTTTACTAGGTTCTTCGAAAGACCTTTAAAAGATCACTTCATAGGAATATAAAAGTAAATAAAACATTGTATTTGTCATTAGGGAGCTAACATCTAGTAAGGGACAGAGACAGACAAACAAAAAGTTAAGATTCAGGAGTAAGTATGGGGTATTATGGGAGTATTGGGGGGCACCTTACTCAATCTAGGGCAAGAATGATACTGGGAAGCCTTCCCAGAAATCAGGGTGCCTGCCCGGAGATCTGAGACTGAGTGTAGTTGATAACCAGTCTCAGGTGATGCAGAGAAGCCAGAGTGTTCCAGGTGGTGGTGAGTATAGTACATGCAAAGGCCAGAAAATAAGAGAGAACACAAAAAGAAACTCATTGTAGCTACAGCAAGGTTTGGGGGAAGGGGAAATGAAAGGGGTGAGGCTATAGAAACAAGGAGGGACAAAAATCATGAAAATCTCATAAAGCCAGATTGAGAAATGTGGACTCGATTCTGAGGGCAGTGAACAGACATCCAGTGTATTATCTGTAGCAGGAGAGTGTCATGATTAGGTGTGTATTTTAGAGTGAATCACTCTAGCTACAGCGTGTACGTTGGATCTTTAAGGACAGAGACCTTTTGCAGTAGTGGAGATGAGAAATGTTAGTGGCCTGGACTGTTGGTGGCAGTGATGATGGAGAGAAGTGATTTGAGATATGTTGAACAAGTAGAATAAACAAGATGTGGCATTTAAATGTGGGTGATTGTGCACCAGCATGGGTCGAAAATGAGAGTTTGCTGGTTTAGGAAACTAGACTGATGGTGAGGTCATTCACCTAGGTAGGAAATTAAAGATGAGAGAAGGAAATGGGAAGGAGCCGATGAGTTCTGGATACATAACAGATGTGGTGCTCCTGGTACCTCTAAACTGAGTTATCTAGCTGGTAGTTGGTCATCTAGGGCTCAGGAGAGGGATCTGGGCCAGAGATACAGAACTGGGGGGCCACTGGCATAGTGACGATAACTGGAGTCATGGGAGTGGAGAGGATCTGCTGTTCTTTGTGGTCCATGCTGAGGGGTGGGGTGGGCAGGGTGGAAAGCAGTTAATTTTTAAAGAAGCAATTAATTTCTTCAGTGAGAATGACTAACACAGAATAAAAACATGCTCTCAAAAAAGACAAAAGACATACTGAAGCAATGTATCATTGTTGCTTTCAGACTTCAGAGGCTTTTAAGTTTAAGGCTAAGTGCCCAACCCGCCTCAAAAGTTTGAACGACAGAGTCATGAACAGGTTAGAAAATTTCCTTTTTGGAGGGCTCTTCACTGCTAGTTGAGGGAGCCCATGCTTCTTCCCATGACTCTTCTACCAGATGAGCTTTTCCAAAAGTGCTTTGAGATGTACAAATGTCAGTTGTACCAGCTGTTTCTCCCGAGGTAATACCTTTGTCCTGCTCCTTCCAGGAATTCAGAGGTCCTGGGACCCAGGGTAGCAATTCTCCAGCACAGTGTCAAAAACTGAGGTTAACTTTGCTTTCCTGGAAGTGCCATTTTTTCCAAGATGTTTGTTTAAATTTTTACAAAGAAAAAAAAAAGCATAAAACCTGGAGACTTTTTGTTTGGGTAAGAAGCACTACGGACAAAAGAAGGAAAAGGGTGCTGGAGCCATTTTGTCCTCTTCTCAGGCATCATGAGAAGGAAGGAAGAGCATTTAACAGAACACCTACTTTCTCCATCATTAACTCATTCAATCAAACAGTCACACAGCCTAGTACCATCTGCAGGCTCTCAAAACCTGATCTCTGTAATGTCCCATTTGTATTAGAATGCGGTTATGTCAGAGGCCCTAATTCATTCTCTGAATGCCCTGCAACACACAATTTCAGATGAAGAGAAAAATTGGCAGCCACACAAGAAATAATGAGCTGAGCACTCTGTAAAAGATGTCTGTGGAATTGCATCCAGAAGAAGGAATGGCATTCCTGTTCAAAGAATAGAAACAGAGCCATAATATCAGACTGAAATGAATAGAGTATATAGCCCAAAGTTCAGATGAGAGTGTACTGATTCACTTCATAAACTGAGAACTCAAACACCTAAGCATCTGAAGAGAAGCAAAAGACATGTTAACTATATCATACCTATTTTTAAGAGTGTTAATTTTTGTTGAATATGCAAAAAATAAATAAATAGAGCCCTCCCCCTACCCACCCTTAGAAACAATGGAAAATATGGAAGAAAAAAAATCATAACCCACACTTCACCAACCTTAATATTTTGCTGTATTTTCTTCCATTCTTTTCTCCAAGGGTATGCATGCTTATGTGTCTATGTGTTTATTTAAGACACAGATTCTTTCATATTATAATGAAGCTGAAATTGTGGTGAATCTGAAATTCTTAGCTAAACTTAATTTTATATTTTTTCCTTGAAAAGGAAAAGAAAATTTTTAGCATCTTAACACAAAGGAACTACATTCATTAATTTTATAAAAATTGAAGTTCGTACCACTTTATTCAGAGGAGCTCATGTTTAGACAAAATATTATAAACTGGAAAGGGGTATTTAGGAGTATATTTTTTAGAAGTAGGAACTATAAGAGAACAAATAGTGACTTTCAGAAAAACTTAATGAAATCTTAATGAAATAAAATTAGATGTCCAGGTGTCCTCATACTACTGAATTCTCCAACAGCAGAGCCCGTCTTATTAATGTGCGTCCCGAATATAAATACTCCCTCAGCCCAAAGGAAACATTCTAATGCCTTCCTTCCAGGAATTCAGTAAAGACAATCTTCATAGACAAAACTATATTAACACAATTTAGTAAATTAAACTGATAAGGTCCCTCTTCTCTGTGGTTCCTGTCAGGCGACTTTCCATTAGCAAATAGGACAACCTTAGTTTCCAACACAGGAGAAAGAACAGTTCCTCTCTTCTGCATCCATCTCTAACTGACTGCAGTGCTTATTCATTCCCAGACCTGCACTAAGGTCTAAGGACGTAGCTGTGAGCACGTGCATATGGTCCCTGTCTTCATGGACCTGAAGGGCTTGTGTGGGAAGCAGGGAAGTCGAGTAAGTACAGTGCAGTGAAATAATAGACAATGAAAGGAAGCCCTGAGAAGGTTTCTTAGCCCAGACTTGCTGGGCTGAGAGGCTTTCCTTGAGCTGTGATATCTAAGTGAACTGAAGAATAGGGCCTAGCCAGGCTGACTGCTCCAGGAGTGAGAGAGGCCATGGTGAACCCCAGAAATGGGAAGGCTTGGTCACAGAAGGGGAGGAAGACAGCAGGAGATGATGAGGAAGAGGAAGGGGGCACATCCTGAAAGGCCTTACCTCTATTGTATTTTTGTCCCATTTTCCCCACAATTCTGAAGCCAACCTGCCCTCTGGATTTTTCAGTTTCAAAAGACAGTACATTCTCTTCAGGGGGTAAACATGACTAATATAGATGCCTCTTTATAGTTAAGTTTTTTCTCTTATCAGAGAAAAAACCCCTCTTAAAGCTTCTATCCATTTGCATTTCCTATTTCTAAAATGAGATTAAGACTATCCTTTTTCAGCAAAACAGCTGTTCACATGCAGACACAATTATGCCTACCACGCACCATGGCCTTTTCTCGTCAAGTTTAAACTCCTCCAGTTTCTTCAGCTTTTCCTTGTAGAATATGCTTTTTCAGTCTTTTGGCTAAGATCAAACATATACATGTGATGTGGTTTCTAGATATTTCATCATTTTAGTTGCCCTTAGCTATCAATATTTGTTTTCACAAGACTCCCATAACTAAATGCAGTGCTCCATTACAGAGCAGACGGAGACTTACTCAGCCCCCTTTCCCAGTTTCGCAGGTCCCAGGCATTGGCGCAGGCCAGAAGTTTCAGTTGGTTGTGGGAGTGGACCTTGCTGGGCCTGTGAAGTATAAGTGAAGACAGCTGGGGGTTACTTCCCATGTAAGCGTGGACCAACAGTAAGGGACAGTCCAAAATGTCAGATAAGGGGAACAGTCAGAGGGCAAGAGTTGGACCTAAAGCAATGATTAGTAATTCAGAATGATTAAATTCAAGTATCTTAATCTGTTCTTGGTTACTTGTCTGTATGAGGTGAAATCTACATATTTCTGGTGATATTACAACACAGGAACACAGGGATAAGCTGAATTTTTTTACAGCCTCCTATCCAAGACATTGGTCAGAGAGAGAAAAGTGAAAGGTGCTGAGCTGGTTTGAATAGGACCTTAATGGCTTTGAATGGGATAGTCTATGTTGATTAATGTAGCCTCAGAAAGCACTTGTTTTGTTTTGTTTTATAAAGATTTTATTTTTAGAGAGGGGAAGAGAGGGAGAAAGAGAGGGAGAGAAACATCGATGTGCAAGACATACATTGATCGGTTACCTCTTGCACACCCCTACTGGGGACCTGGTCCGCAACTCAGGCATGAGCCCCAACTGGGAAATAAACCAGTGACCTTTCAGTTCACGGGTCAGCACTAATCCACTGAGCCACACCAGCCAGGGCAAGGCACTACTTTTTTTTTATCGTGTATCATACCATGGGCTCAGCTGGGATTGTGGTCAACCAAAGCCATCAGATTTCTCGTATGAACTGTTAGCATTAGCAGTATACAATTCTGCACGTGTGCTATTCATTTTTTCCTCTTAAATTTGGGAGTTTACATTAATCTCTACTAGCATTTCTATTTTGAGCATTCTACCTGGTTTAGATGTTAAGTGGTTTGAAGGTAGACAGCCTGGGCTCAGAACCCAGCTCATTCATTTAACCTGGCTATCTAACCCTGGGCAAACTGCTTCACCTTGTAACATTATTTTCTTAGATAGCATTGTTTTGTTTTGTTTTTTTCACTAACTATATTGACTTTATTCCTAACTTAGTTATATGACATCCATTTTTCCATTCATTTACTCAAATATGTGCCTTCCTTGTGCCAGGCACTGTGTTAGATATACAGGAAATGCCTTTTCTGGGGCCTTCATTAAATTCGCTGATAAAATTGTTATGCACACTAGATTTAAGAATCAATCCATGGATACATCTCTTAACTCTTTTTTCTCTAAGTGGATAAGTTGATAGAAATCTATTAATGAACATGGGAAGAGTATGATTGTTGAATCAGACATAAATATAACTGAGTCCACAGACGCATCTGTACAACTTTCTTGTTAAAAGCTCCACCATGGGCAGACAGCAGAGTTTAGGACCCAGTCAGTATGACTACTGGAAGAACTAGAAGAAATACTGTATATATATATTCTAAAGAATATATGTACATTTTTTTTCAGAAGATTACTAATTTTTTAAACTTTTATTTATTGATTGCTTTTTTTATATACAGAGAGGAGAGAGAGGGAGAGGGTGTGGGGGGGCAGATAGACAGACAGACATTTATTTGTTGCTCTACTTTATGAATTGATTGGTTGATTCTGGTATGTGCCCTGACTGGAGATCAAACCCACAACCTTCACATATTGGGATGACACTTTAACCCACTGAACTACCTGACCAGGATGAGAATCATTGTTTTTAATAATTCCAAACTGAAAAAAAAAAATAGAGAAATTAGTTGTGATATAGTAACTCATTGGAATAATACAGAGCAACGAAAAGAACAAATTACGGTTACACACAACAACTTGGGTGAATCACACAAAATGATGTCCAGTGAAAGAAGCCAGACAAAATGATGTCCAGTGAAAGAAGCCAGACACAAAAATAGCATACATTATATTATCCCCCTTAGGCAAAGTACAAAAACAGGCAGAAGTTATCTGTGCTGCTAGAAGTCAGTCTAGTGGTTATCCTTGGGGTAGTCGTGACCGAAGGGACAGTGAGGAGGTTAGACTGCAGCTAGTAGTACTTGTCTGAAGAGTGCCAAGTATGTATAATCCTGCGTAAGACTTTCTGATAGAAGTAAGATTTTTGTCCATAAAACATATACAAAACACATAAGGCTAAAATACACTTTGCCTAAAAGCATCAGAAACACCATCCAATGTATGTTTAAGTTAAACATGGTTACTTCTTTCTTAAAATCCTTAGTCATCACCTCCAAATCTTCTTGGGCCCAATATGCTTTTTGAGATTTGGCTGCATGGCCCAAGTGCCTGGCAGCCCTTCTGCTGGACCGGCTGTCTGTGAATGAAAAAGCAGCCAGCTCTCCGCTGCACAGTGTGTGTCCGTTCATGCAGTTCCGTACAAGGAACACTTGATTTGATCTGCAGTGGCTGAGGTCTGGTGGCTGAGAGGTAATTATAACTATGTCCGGTTTTCATACCAGCCTCAATCACTCACTGTCTACCAGTTAAGAACCTTGGTTCTAATAAGATGCTCACAGCCCTATCTTTAATTTCCATAAATTACTGTTGATTATCTGCACTAAATGTTCTTTGTCTTAGGCCAGCTTCTTCTTGTACTCTCTCAGGCTGCTTTCTTTACCATCCAGCTGTTGTGTGCCAACAGAAATAACAAATTAACTTTGACTTTGGTGTAAATTAGTGGTTTTTAGCTGGGGCTCATTTTGCCTCCCCAGGGGACATCTTTGGTTGTCAAAACTGGCATCTAATGATAGAAGCCAGGAATGCTGGTAACATTCTATAATGCACAGGGTACCCACGACAAAGGATGAGCAGATCCAAAATGTCAATAGTCTTAAAGTCAGGAAGTTCTGGCCTAAATAAGGATAAAATTCAGAAGCAATTCATAATTAACAATTATGTTTCACATTGAAGTATGAATGATTTGGGGGTTATCCTCAGTTTTGGATTCTCTGTTCCACAGCTTCCTTCCATGAACAAGAATAGCAGACATTGAATATGCACTTCTTATTCCTTGTGCACGTTTTTCAGTGGTAGACACCACCTCTTTTCAAATGGGAATGTCTAATGCTGATTATTTATACAAAGGCTGAGGAATGTATATGGGCAGTAGAAATTCAAGTGAAGGACTTTTCATGGAGACTTAACAAAGGGTATGGAAAATATTCTCAGTGTTAAATCTTTTCGACTCCAAGGGGGGCGGGTAAAGCCTCTGGATTTTTTGCTTTCTGCATGTTCATCTAATTTTTATGTATTCTTTTTGTACCTCAAAGGCCTATTTCATTA
This sequence comes from Tonatia bakeri, assembly GCA_004024845.1. Taxonomy (NCBI): domain Eukaryota; kingdom Metazoa; phylum Chordata; class Mammalia; order Chiroptera; family Phyllostomidae; genus Tonatia; species Tonatia bakeri. Next base: position 117,456 of record PVIA01003926.1, read on the forward strand.
CCCTCCTTTGATCCTAATAAACTGAACTACTTGCATGCTCAGACTTCAGTTCGGCATGACTGGACAAATTCTTGGCGTGAAACTTACTTCTTGTCATCACACCAAAAGTATTGTTAATATTGAACATTTTTAATTGCTTTTCACATTTCCTTTAGGAGTGAGATTGTAATGCTCTTTAATTTACATTTGTCCATACAATGCAAAGTTGTAAGCAGGCTCCCTGGAGAAACACTTTCATTGTGTGGTTGCTCCTCTGCACTTCAAACCGTAGGTAACTTACTGACTGCATCTCAAATGTGAGTCTTTAGTATCTGAAGGGTTAGTTGAAAGGGCCCAAAGAAATCTGCTTGTATTAATAGTCTCTCTAGAGTGTGACCACATGTCTGGTTTGGAATTGAAATTAATAATGGCATCTAAGAGACTGGATTAGATCCAGGATCCTTGCAAGAACTCTAAGCCATGCCAGAAGATCCAATTCTGCCAACCTGTACCCAGAACTCACTCCCAAGAACTTTGGTCAAATAGAAAGAAGTAAAGAGTGGGTCTGGGGACCCAGGTGCTGCCATGAGAGTATACTCTCAAAGTGCACGTTAAGCTTCCAAATGGAAAGGAGAATGTGTGGGGTGGCTGTGGTTCTTAAACTCAGGCCTAACCCAGAGCCTGGTCCTCTCCTCAGCCCCTGGAGACTCTGAGTTGCTGGGTCTAGAAAGATAATTGCATGCTATTTTCCTCCAATATTTCTAGAATGCTGCTGACCTGGCCTTGGAAAAATTTGTTTAAAATGCATTCTAAATTGCAGCTTATTGTTGACTCTGTCTTTAGCTGAAATAGAGTAAATGTACCATGCTTATCATTAATTGACATGACTATAAAAATAGTAAGAATAATAATCATGGTAAATGACTACAGAACTTAAGTAAAGTTGCTACAGGATTACCTTGTTACAATGTCACAGCATTAAATTTGAACTAGAAATATAATTTCAACTAGTATTTTTGTCCTTTTCAAATATACGTATTTCCTAGTATTATCTCCTGAAAAGGCCTAGAAGCAATGACAATCCAGTAGCAATGATGAAATACTTGGTTTAAGCAACAATCATCATTGAATGAAACCTTGGGATGGGAACTTTACCATGAAGGATAATAAGGCTGTCAGCACATGACTGATCAATCTTAGCATCTCTAAAAGTGGAAAAACAGGATATTGTGTGTCTCATGATGTGATGATATTTATGAAGCACACAGCACTTATCAAGGACCACAGCATGGGGTGAGAGTGAGTTGACCCTGAGTCTAATCAATTCTTTTGCTCCAACTTCCATTTACAGGAACTACAGGGGATAAAGGAGCAAGTTGAATGATACCATAAGGAAGCAAACATTGCTCAGGCAACTTACATGGTTTCTGCCATTAGTTAATGGCAGGGAAGTAAGGAAAGGAGAGAGAGTGACTGTGTCAGATGAAAAGAAGCTAAGAGGCACAACCACCAAATGTGTGTAGATGTTGTTTGGATCTTTATTCTAAGAACTATGAAAACATATTTGAAACAATCAGGAAATTTGATTGTGGTCTGGATATTAGAGGATGCTGGAGAATTATTGTTAATGTTATTAAGTGTGATACTGACATTTTGGCTATATAAGAAAATGTCCCTTCTTTTTAGCTATTCATATTGAAGTATCATATGATACTGGACATGACACAATGTCTGGGATTCACTTTAAAATATTTCAGCAAAGAAAAAAAGGGAAAGAGATGAAACAAACGTGGGAAAAATTTTAATGTGTTGAATCTGGGTAATATCTGTTCTGGTTACTATTGCTGTGTAATATGTCACCCCAAAATTTACTGATTTAAAGGCAATAATCACTATATCTCGTATTTCTCTGTGTCCAAAATATGGAAAGGTTTGGCTGGGCAGTTTTGTCTCTTGAAATTCCTCATGTGGTGATGGCTGTAGCTGTAACAGGTGGTGGGGGTGGGGGAGCAGGCAGGGTGGGGGAAGGAAGGCTGGAACAGCTTGAGAATGGCCAGGAAGCTCCCTCTTTCTCAATTCCTGTATGCAGTAGTCACAGAGCCGCTCCCTTTGATTGCTCCCTGAGGGCAAATATGACCTTTCTCACACAGGGTGGCCTCAGGGCAGACAGATTACTGGCTTGGCAGCTGTAGTCTTCAAACGCTAATGTGCCAGTGACCAAAGTAGAAGCACATTGCCTTCTATGCCTCACCTGGGCAGTCACATACTGCCATGTCCTCTGTAGTGTACTGGTTGGAGCAGACGCAAAAGCCACACTATTTTCAAGGAAAAGGTTCATAGATTGTTTTTTGGTGAAAGCACTGTCAAAAAACCTGTGGATATATTCTAAAGCTGCCACATCATCCCACACATGTGGTGAATAGTCCCCAACTCAGAAGACAAGAGTTGACATCCTATTTATCATGGTTACTCATAAATGGGGACTTTTCTGATTCCTCCAACCATGGAACAATTGATTCTTCCTGAAATTCCCATATATTTTGTAGATTTATCTAGAACTTTATAACTTGGAATCTCTTAATTACTTTATGAGTCATCATTTGTGAGACACCAGCCTGGCACTGGGTCCATAACAGGTACTCTGCAAATATTGGTAATGTTTGTAGTTTTTTAAATTCTCGAAATTTTTTAGTGTTTGAGCACTCCATTAATAAATCATAGTTGGTGAGACCTCATGAGTTTCTGGAAGGCCTGGTACAGTTTGAAGGAGAAATGGAACCTTTGTAGAAACTAAAATTCATTCTAAAATGTTGCCGTTGGGTTGGAGATAGCAGGGAGTAAGCTGTTACATAGGCCAGAGGCCCTATTTTGTTTTTACTCTCTGTCAGCTTTCCTCTTTCCCAGATTGCCGGAGCAACAGAGACGTAGGAGCACCTCCCTTATGTGAAGTATGAACACATCATGCCAAAGCTTTTTATAGAGCACTAATGATGTTTATAATACAATCTGTTTTAAAATATTCCTGAAGATTAAGCAAAACACACACCAGATTTGAATCTGTAAGAAACCTCATATTTTCTTTATAAATCTTAAAAATCAAAGATGACCTTAAGCAATGATATAAGACACTGAAATTAATTTGTAATTTAAATTAATGTGTAGTTTCCCAAATTGATAAAAATGTTAATCAGATAATTACTATGGCTATTCAAAGAAAGAAGTTTAATATTTTCTTTCCCTTAAAAGAAAATTTAAATGTTTTAATATTCTAATATTTTCTTTTTTTCCCCTAATATTTTCTTTTCCCTTAAAAGTTTACTTAAGCCCTAGCCAGTGTGGCTCAGTTGGTTGGGTGCTGTCCTGTAGACCAAAAGGTCTCCAGTTTGATTCCTGGTCAGGGCACATGCCTTGGTTGTGGGTTCAGTCCCAGTTGGGATGCATGTAGGAGGCAACCAATAGATGTTTCTCTGCCACATCAATGCTTCTCTCCCTCTCTTCCTTCTCCTCTGTCTAGAATCAATAAAAGAAAAAAACTATACTTCCCTTGAAATTACAAGTCACATAAACAATAGTCTAATTATAAATTATGGATATTTATTTATTTAAATACTTTATTAATTTTCATTGATGTAATTGTTTTACTTAACAATAAAATTATACTATAGTGTTCAAACTATTCACTAATATTCTTCCAAGGATTATATAAACTTCAATACCTTCACTTTTTCTCTTTAGCAACCTTTATTTACCCAGGGATGTTTGTGGAATTGATATTTATCTCTACATACCTTAGCCTAATAACTTTAAGAACTCCATGTTCCCAATCAGTTGATTATGATATATCATAGGGGATAAAATTTCAGAGGTTCAAAGGCTATTGACTGAATTCAATTGTGATTTTATATCACGGGCCAAAAAAAATAATAAATCTCAAAAGCTGCAAACAGATGAGGCTAGAAAGAGTCTTTACATTCTCAGCAAAATGGCTTATGTACCTTCTAAATCATGTCCTGTAAGAAAAATGCTTTTTTGTAGATGAGACTTTACTGAAGTCAAGAGTAGGCCTGAAAGAAAAAAGAGGAATACTACATATATTTTCATTATTACATTCTTTGTGTGATGTGTTCTGGCAAAAAGGAAGGCATTACAGAAATCATTTAACTGAGAAAGAAATTCTACTCCGCACACAACTCTCATTGATGTCAGTGGGAGTTCTGTGAATGGAACAAATGTTGAACTTGACCCTGTAATGTTTAAACTGCAATCTTCCCTGCTCTTGGCAGAGCCTGGCTTCCTACTGAAAGGCATTGTAGTCTGTGCAGGGATTACACAGTGGGTTAATAGTCTAGTTTTTCACTTCTTTAGCAACCGATGAAACACATAATACCTTCTTTTAGGGCTATTATATACTTTTCCACACAAAGGACTTTAAATGAGGTGGTATGAGAAAGTAAAAGGTAGAGTCTGTGGATGGAAATTTGTGTTGGTAATGATTCTTGAACTACCCTCTCTACTAGTCACTCAGAAGCATCAGTGAGTCATACATTAAAGGAAAAGAGACGGACACCAAAATATTACACACCATGTAATATATCAGTATGGAGACCATGTTCACTCTATTTTTGTTGTATGCCATTAGACATGTGCAAAGAATGATTATCAGCAGTATTCTAACACTGGTGGTTTTTGGTAAAATGAGATGAAGTGATTACAAATGAGATTAAGATAAAAAACAGTATCGTTTTCAGGTACACTTCTGCAGTACCAAATTGGAATGGCTTATTTTTTATATTCAGTCCCATGAATAAAGATGGGACTCTAGTCATGGATCTAGCACCATCACTGACTGCTGCTCCACAAAAGAGAGAGTTGTGTTCCGGGGGAAAGGCCTTGAAATGCCCTAGTAACCATAGTTATGCTCAGGCACTCATAAAGCACCCGTATCAGGATCCTGTTTTCAGTTGTTTATACATGGTGGAGTATTTTCCTCTTATTTGTATACTTTATATAAGTCCTTTATTTTCTACAGTGCATACAGAGTACCTTTTTAATAAATAGAAAGAAAGGGAAAAAAGAAAAGAAAGGAACCAGGTTTTGTTTTAAAGGAGCAGAGGAAGAAGACAAAGAAACAGGAAGTATTTCGAGACGAAAGCAAAACTGCTTTTGTTTTTATTCGATAGAAGCTTGTGAGTTATGAAAAAAAATCCCCAATGATTAAAAGTGAAAATGTTGGCATAGTTATGATGTGGGAAATCTACAGGTACAAGTATTAAAAGTAGACACAAGGGAACATAGATTTAATGGTTGGCACTTGCACTCTGTCTCAGGCTGCTGGGTTCATATTCCAGTTCTACAACTTCCTAGCAAGGTGATCTTGTGCAGGCAGGTTATCTATTAACTGGCATCTCAATTTATTATTCTGATAAGGGTATATTGAAGAAGAGGAGTGAGTCAGAGGCTTGGGTGAAGTATACAGAGGCCAGGCTGCGCTGCTTGGATCAGCTGTGGATGTCAGATACTTGCTTCCAAAGGTAGCTGAGAAGAACACCTGGGAGCCGTGAGCCTTGGAGTGTCTCCAGTCAGAGTCTCCCTCTGTTCCACTGATTTTCTGCCCCAGAGGCTCTTGGTACAGCAGAACCCTGTGTCCTCGGCTATCAGATTCACTCAAAACTAAATGGCCTTTAGCGGCTTTTTTTTTCTTTTTAACTAATTCACAACTGTGCTTTTATTATTTTTCATATTATAGTTTTCTTTAGTTTATCCATACTCCATGCCAATGCTATTCATTGTTTTTAAACTTTTTTTCTTATATGTAGCATATTGAAATTAATTTTATTCTTGGCTTTTAGGGAAATTTAGCCTTAAATTTTTTTCTCTACCTGCTCTTTTTGGTGATTTTTAAACTCTCATTTTCTCTCTCCCTTCATCTGTTGTGTTTTCTACAAACTTATTTTAATCTTTTAAAAATATTTTACTGGTCTGGCCACAGCCATCAGATAAGCCAAGGTGGGCATTTACAAGTACATCCAGGAGCTATGGAGGAAGAAGCGGTCAGACGTCATGCGCTTCCTTCTCAGGCTGCGTTGCCGGCAGTACCGCCAGCTCTCTGTGCTCCATAGGAATACCTGCCCCACCTGCCCTAAAGCTCACAGGCTGGGATACAAGGCTAAGCAAGGGTATGTCACATATCAGATTCCTGTACAGCGTGGTGGCTGCAAACGCCCAATTTCCCCGGTTCCTAAGGGTGCGACCTGTGGCCTGTTGACATGGTGCTAACCAGCTGAAGTTTGCTTGGTGCCTTCATTCTGTTGCAGAGGAGTGAGCTGTATGCCACTGTGGGGCTCTGAGAGTTCTGAGTTCTGACTGGGTTGGTGAAAATTCTATGCATAAATTCTTTGAGGTTATCCTCAGTGATCCATTCCATAAGGCTATCAGAAGGAATCCTGACACCCAGTGGATCAGCCAACCTGTCCACAAGCACAGGGAGTTGCAAGGGCTGCCAAAGTTGTGGCCTTGGAAAGGACCACAGTTCCACCACACTATTGGCAGTTCTCATGTGCAGCTTGAAGAAGGCACAACACTCTCCAGTTCCACCATCACTGCTAATAGAAATTATATTTGTGAAATTCTCACCTAAAAAACAATTTAGGACAGTAAAGGAAAAAATTTTACTGAGCAGTCCTAACCTGCATCTAAGCATCTCACCTTCCTCCTGGAAAAACATGAGCTTCAGCACCCACTCCAACTTCTCCACCAACTACCAGAGTCTGCCTCCATGCAGTTGACCAGCCACTGGATCTACCAGGCAACAATGCAGCCAGCATCTGTGCAGGCATCGTGTTCTCCAGCTCCTGGATCTGCGTGCCCCACTCCACAGCGTGTGTGTCAGCTGAGTGACTAGGGCCTGGCTGCACGGATGGCCAGAGGCAGGCATAGGGAGCATCCAGAGCAAGAAGGGGTCTATGAAATCCCTGAATAATCTCCTGGCTTCCAACGTTGAGAGGGTGAGGAGACTGGAGGCTGATAATCAGTGACTGGAGAGCAAAATTCAGGAATATGTGGAAGAGAAGAGACCCCAGGTCCGAGACTGGGTGCATTATTTCAAACACACCCACGACCTGGAGGCTCAGATCTTTGCAAGTTCTGAGGACAATGCCTGCATCATTCTGCAGACTGACAATGCCTGTCTTGCTGCTGATGACTTCAAAGTCAAATATGAGACAGAGCTAGCTGTGTGCCAGTCTCTGGAGAGTGACATCAATGGACTCTGAAAGGTCAATGATGACACAAATATCACATGTCTGCAGCTGGAGACAGATCAAGGCTCTCAAGGAGGAGCTACTCTTCATAAAGAACCATGAGGAGGAAGTAAATGATACACAAAACCAGATTGCCACCTCTGGATTGACCATGGAGTTGGATGCCCCTAATCTCAGGACCTCAGCAAGATCATGGCAGATATCCAGGCTCAGTATGACAAGCTGGCAAGTACAGGTCTCAGCAGACTGAGGAGAGCACCACAATGGTCACCAAAGTGGAGGCTATGAAGACAGTCATAGAACTGAGACTTTGAGTTCAGTTCTTGGAGATTGACTTGGACCAGATGAAAAATCTAAAGGCCAGCCTGGGGGAAGTGGAGACACACTGTACCATGTGGATGGGACAGTTCAACAGGATCCCTCTGCACTTGGAGTCAGCTGGCCCAGACCCAAGCAGAGGGGCAGCACCAGCCCAAGAGAACGAGGTCTGTTGAATGACATCAAGGTTAAGGTGGAGGCTGAGATCACCACTTGCCACCACCTGCTGAAAGAAGGGGAGGACGTTGATCTTAATGACACCGTGGATAACGGCAACTCCATACACTCCATCCAAAAGACCAACACTGCAGGATTCGGATAGCAAAGTGGTCAAGACACTAAAGTTCCGAGGCATTAAGACAACAGAAGTGGGGCACTTCTTAGAGTGTACAGGAGGGTAATAAAAAGTTTAGAGATCATTGAGCATAAAAACATTTTTTTCTTCATTTCTTAAGTTTAAGTTTTGCATTAGTCTTTTTAAAGAAACTATTTTTTTTTAAGATTTTATTTATTTATTTTCAGAGAGGGGGGAGGGGGAGAGGGAGAGAGACATTGACATGTGAGAGAAACATCAGTCCGTTGCCTCTCACACACCCCCAACTGGGGACCTGACCTGCAACCCTGGCATGTGACCTGACAGGGAATCAAACTGGCAACCTTTCAGTTTGCAGGCCTATGCTCAATCCACTGAGCCACATCAGCCAGGGCAAGAAATTATTTAAGCCTACTTGTTTCTCTTTCTCTTCTTCTTCTACCTGATCCCATATATTTTTCCTCATTATTTGTCCTTATAATAGTTGGCAGGAAGGAAATCCAAGGAAGTGTGAAGAGTAGACAGACTTCACCTTACAAACAGAGGCAGGAGAGAAGCATTCTGTCCCATCTCTCACTCCTATGGATACTTGGGCACATGCCTCCTCGGGTCCTTCACAAGATTCTCCAGCCCCAAAAGAACCTTAGTCTATAAGCATGCTGGAATTTTGGAGTTATTTCCTTTCAGGGCCTTAAGCTCATTATTGTACTTCTAATTTGTTGGAACGATTTACTAGAGTCTTGCCCTGTTCAACCCTTATGTGAGGATCCTAAAACCTTAAAATCATTGTTTTTAAAGTATGTAATCATTGTAATTTGGGCAAACTGTGGCAAATATCCAGAAGCTTGGTGGTATGGCCTAGAGGAATATATGATCAAAGAGGGGCTCACTAGTGTGCGGCCAGACCTGACCCTTTGGAGGTGGTGCTGTGGACTTCTCTACAGAGATTCATGGACAGGGGCACCACCAGAAAAGCTCTGTGTCTAGTTTCTGGGACCATGTTTAAATCAGTCTAATTCCCATTTATTTGTCATCAAATTGGTTCATTTCCCGTCCTGTCAGGATCATAGAAGCACCTGTGTTTATTTCGCTCATTGAGAGAGCTGAAAAGGACTTACAACCCTAACTACAACAAAACAGCAAAAGCTAGCTAGAGTTTCAAGTTTTCCTTGTTTTTAAACAGATCCCCACCTGATTTTTATTGTCTCTTTATATTTCTTTTTGGTGAACCGCTGGTTTATGTCGTTTGTAAATACTTCTATTAGAAAAGAAACTAATGATTGACACAGGGAAGGGAGTTAGTGGGGCTGGGTGAAAAAGGTGAAGGGATTAAGAAGTACAAATTGGTAGTCACAATATAGTAATGAGGATATAATCTACAGCATAGGGGTTATGTAGTCAATAATATTTCAGTAACTACGTAGGGTGCCAGGTGAGTACTTGAAATATCAGGGTATCAATTTGTAAGTTATAAGATTATCTAATCACTATTCTGTACAGCTGAAACTAATATAATATTAAATGTGAAAAAGTACTTTTACTGGATTATTTTCTTCTGGATTTATAAGAGCTCTTTATATATTATGAATGTTAGCTATCGTTTCTTACACATATTATATTTTTTCTTAAATTGTCATTTGTCTTGTTTGTGTTGTCTTTTGCAAGCAGAAGTTTTAAAAGTTTTAGTTCTATCTATCCAACATTTCTTTGGTGGTTTCTGGTTGTTCATTGTTTGGATTATTATGTAGCAGAATGTAGCATAGTTGAACACATACTGAACTGGGGGCAAACTGGGTTCTAATTATGCTTCTGCCACTAATCAGTAGTGTGACTTTGGGCAAGTCTTCAAACCTGAGTTCCCTCACCTGTAAAATGTAGCTGGATTAGAAACCAGATGACCTCTAAGGTCCCTTCCTGATTATTCAACCACTACTGAAAATTCACAGATTTGAAAGTATTAAAAGCTCATTTTCTTTATTTTTTAATATATTTTACTGATTATGCTATTACAGTTCTCCCATTTCCCCCATTTCACTCCCCTCCACCCTGCATACCCTCTCCAACCCACATTCCCCCGCCTTGTCCATGTGTCATAAGTTCTTTAGCTTCTACATTTCCCATACTATTCTTGCCCTCCCCCTGTCTATTTTCTACCTACCATCTATGCTACTTCTTCTCCATACCTTTTCCCCCCTCTCCCGCTCCCACTCCCCTGTTGCTAACTCTCCATGTGATCTCCATTTCTGTGGTTCTGTTCCTATTCTAGTTGTTTGCTTAGTTTGTTTTTCTTTTTGTTTCAGGTGTGGTTGTTAATAATTGTGAGTTTTCTGTCATTTTACTATACATATTTTTGATCTTCTTTTTCTTAGTAAGTCCCTTTAACATTTCATAAAATAAGGGCTTGGTGATGATGAACTCCTTGAACTTGACCTTATCTGAGAAGCACTTGATCTGCCCTTCCATTCTAAATGAAAGCTTTGCTGGATAGAGCAATCTGGGATATAGGTCCTTGCCTTTCATGACTTGGAATACTTCTTTCCAGCTCCTTCTTGTCTGTAAAGTCTCTTTTGAGAAATCAGCTGATAGTCTGATGGGAAGTCCTTTGTAGGTGACTGTCCCCTTATCTCTTGCTGCTTCTAGAATTCTCTCCTTCATTTTTACCTTGGCTAATGTAATTATGATGTGCCTTGGTGTGTTCCTCCTTGGGTCCAACTTCTTTGGGACTCTCTGAGCTTCCTGGACTTCCTGGAAGTCTATTTCTGTTGCCAGATTGGGAAAGTTCTCCTTTATTATTTGTTCAAATAACTTTTTCCACTTGTTGTTCTTCCTCTTCCCCTTCTGGTAGCCCTATAATTTGGATGTTGTAAAGTTTAAAGATGTCCTGGAAGTTCCTAAGCCTCTCCTCATTTTTTGAATTCTTGTTTCTTCATTCTTTTCTGTTTGGTTGTTTCTTTCTTCCTTCTGGTCCACTCCATTGATTTGAGTCTGTTTTCTTCCCATCACTATTGGTTCCCTGTGCGTTTTCCTTCATTTCACTTAGCGTGGTCTCCATTTTTTCATCTTTTTTGTGACCAAAATCAACCAATTCTGTGAGCATCCTGATCACCAGTGCTTTGAACTGTGCATCTGGTAGGTTGGCTATCTCTTGGATGCTTAGTTGTATTTGCTGTGGTGCTTTGATCTGTTCTTCAGTTCGGGACATTTTTTTTTTTGTCTTGTTGCGCCTGTTGTGTATGAGGGGTGGAGCCTTAGGTGTTCACCAGGGCAGGGCAACTCAGTTGCTGGGTTGTGACGCTGTATGTGGGAGCGGGGTCGAGAGAGAACAATGGCGCTTGCTCCTCTCTCCCTCAGATTTCAGTCCCTTCCGCAGCTTCCCCCAAGCTAAGTGGGTCTTTCTGGTGCTAATTCCTGTGTGGGTGGGCTTGTGCACATTCTAGGACCCCGTGGGTCTCTCCAACGCACTCTCCTATGAGGCTGAGAGTCTTTCCCTGTGCCTCAACCCCCATAGGTGTTTTCAATCAGTGTCCCGAGGTTCTGTTTCCCCGCATTGGGACCCTGGGTTGCGCGGTCTGTGTCACTGCCCAATTTCACCTAGTTTATCTGCACGCAAATGTGGGATCGCCCGGCCAGTCAGGTGCCTTGCGTGCAGTGCCTCCCTTCACAGTCACCGCCTTGCTGGGTCTGCCAGCCGCCAGCTACACCCGGGGTCCACCTGCTGTGGTCTTGTGCTTGGGATGCCTTACATGCCTGGTGCCACTACTTTTTGTGCCTCGACCCCCCTCCGCCCGGCTGCCCCTGCCCGACTCTGCCCCTCCTACCGGTCTGGATGAATGTGTCTATTTTAACTCCTTGGTTGTCTGACTTCCATACAGTTCAATTTTCTGTCAGATCTGGTTGTTATCTTATTTCTAAATTGTTGCTCACCTTATTTTGGTTGTGTGAGAAGGCACCGTGTGTCTACCTATACCTCCTTCTTGGCCAGAAGTCTAAAAACTCATTTTCTTTAAATAGACCAAACATTCTCCCTGAGATTAATGCTTCTAATTTGCCTAGCAATGTTTTCATAGTGTAAAATGTAGCTAGTGTCTCAATTATCAAAACTTCGGAAGTTTTGGTATCTGAATTAATGACTTGAATTTTTATATAAAATGTGATGAGTTTATATCCATTTTCTCTTAGAGGCTTTATAGAGAATAGATTCTGTTGAAAATTGTAAAATAAATAATGGAAAACTATTTCTTCTCTACATATTTATTTCTGCATAAGGAAGTATAAACGCTTTGGAAGGAAAGTGACATTTCTATTAATAGTTTGGTATACTGTATAGTAGGAGATTTGAAAAAATACTATAGAAAGTTTTGTATAAGAAAACAAAAACCCTCAGAGGAGTTTCCAGAGGTATAAGGAAGAGAAACTTAGTGTCCATTTTAAAGAAAAACTGGAAGAGTAAGAAGAAAACTAAAATACTGCATGAGAGATCTAATGGTTGACATTAATTTAATGGCATAAAAACAAAGGGCGAGACTAGAGAAAATAGAGAGAAGAAACATTAAAAATATGTTATTATGCAGATCAGCATTTTTGAAGGAAATTTGTGGTCAATTCCCAGAAAATAAATTTCTTTCTAATGGAGGGAAGTAAGAGTGTGCAAGTATATCCAGAATTATTTTAGAAAATCCAATTGAGAATATCATTTTTCAAATACTGATTACACCAGATTTAGGTGAGTTTTATCCAATATTCTGATTATGATATGGTCATCATCGACAATGATTTAGACTTGGTTTGAAATAGGAATGACATGCTGCTTAACTAAAAAAAAAAGTTTTTATGAAACAGCATTTTAGAGCACAGCATGTAGCCTCTTGCTAAACCTCAAATTATGCTTGATATCAATGTATTGGCTATTTTCATGACATATTTGATATTAAACAATTTTTTAAAACAAAAATACTGTAGAAAAAGTAAAGTGTCAGCTTAACAAAAAAAGCAGTTTTGTAACTCAAAGAAAAATAATATACTTCAGTGAAAGTCTGCATTGAAGGGAATTAAGCAGCAGTATTTAAACTTTTCTGTTGATTTAATATTATTATGATTCAGAAAATAAGTGTACATATTGACATATGATTGAAATAGATTATGATTCATACCAGGGAAAATTCGAGATGGGAGGTAGATCAGAAGAAGGTAACAAAATTGGAAATTATTGGGGTGACTATTTGCTGCAGTTGGCCCAGGACACCCTGGTTTTACATCTATTGTCCCTGTGTAATTATTATTAATGTCTATTAATTAACTCTCAAGTGTTCTAGCTGAGATGATACACTATATGATGGAATCATGGTATATGTTGTCAATGTATTTTAAAGTGCATTATTAATAATAGCTGACACTTTGGAGTCTGCCAAGCACTGTGCTAAGCACTTTATGAGCATTGTCCCATGTAATTCTCACAATAATCTATGAGGCTGTTAATATTATAGTCCCCATTCTAGAGAGGAGGAAACGCAAATTTATGTTTATAAATGCTCAGAGAAACTTTCCCAAGGTAGATAAGTTCCGAAGTCAAGCAGTCTTGTTTTAGAGGTCACACAAATAATCACCATGCATTATTTATTTTCTCCAACTTAAAAAAAACGGAGACATCTGAAAAAAAATTTAACTATGATAGGCAACAAAATGTATATGATAGAAAAGGAGATTATCAAACATATAAGAGGGGAAAACAATTTCAAAACTTTTCATGAAGCTTTTCACAAATAGAGGTAGAATTCCCTGTGACTCATAAAGTGTTTGAAAGGCAGAAATATACTACAGGAGAGATTATTCCATTCCCAAAGTGTTATAAAATCCTTAATTTTGATTGTACTTGCATGCACTGCCTCTTTAGAGCCCAGTCATCCCTTCCCACACACTTGTCACCCTAACCTCTTGAACTTTCTATCAATGGCTAAGATGGAAGTGAAAACAGGAGAGTCGATTCCTACACAAAAAAAACGCACATTATAATGTGTTTTGATCTGATCTAATGCTTCTAGACTTTTTTGCTTTTTTAATCTTTATTGCATTTTTTCTATTACCATTTAGTCCTCTTATGCCCCTCACCCCCTCTAGATTTTTTGGAATCTACTCTAAACTAGCCAGAATATTAATTAACTTTTCCCAAACATTACTGTGATAAAAAAACTTTGATTTTAGGTAACCAGTTCGTTACTTGGTGTTGAGAAAGGGAGAAAAGAAGAATGATCATTCTAAACTTTCCTCTGCTAACTTCACATTGCGTCTGCACAGCTCCTTGGCTTACATGGGGAAATGACAGGAGGACCCTGTGTAACACAGTGGAGCCCTGGCTGGTGTGGCTAAGTGGACTGAGCTCAGGCCTTCAAACCAAAGGGTTGCTAGTTCAATTCCCAGCCAGGGCACACACCTGGGTTGCAGGCCAGGTCCCCAAGTAGGGGGCACGCAAGAGGCAACACATTGATGTTTCGCTCCTTCTCTTTCTCCCCTCCCTTGCCCTCTCTCTAAAAATAAATAAAGTCTTTGAAATAAATAAATAAGTGGATAGGCTCTGTGCTGAGAAGCATTTTATTTTGTTTTGTTTTCCTCTATGGATGCTCTGTGCATTTCTTGGAATGAGTAAGGCCTTGAGACTTTCCTTCAGATATGTGGCTTATCTCCAATAGGCAGTAATTCCTCTGCTGAACTCAGCCATTGGAAAGGGGAATCCCAAAGAAAGAATTCCCTGGCTTTCACAGAGAATCACAATGGGGAAGCTCAAGCTGTATTATCAACAAATATCAGCTTACTCTCTAAGGTGGTCCTGGAGTTCAGTTTATTATTACAGAGTAACAGTTAGCCAGCTTTGTTTAAGGTGGAGTTTTAGTTCTCCCTTTAATCATAATTGAAATTTTTAAGTCCATCTTAGTTCAACTGTGGGAGGATTTTCAAAGAAAACTAATCTGTAAAGCACAGAACAGAAATGCCTTGTAAAAAAGAACAAGTGGAAGATTTCGCTATATCTGTACGTGCTGCACATACGAAGTAGTCAGTGATGAATAACAAAAATGAATCATTACTTCTGATTATTGAATACCCTGATCATATAGTTGTTATGTCACCCTTTTGTATGAGCACAGAATTCCTGCTGAAGACATTTTACAAAGGGATTTTAAAAGACATATTTGTCAAATAGGTTAATCAGTAAGTGTACCCCATCTTCCATCCTTTTAAAACCAGTGTTTTGGGGCTTTTTCTTACACTTAAGTATCAAATGGGGGGACACTTTATTGTCTACATCTGTACTCTCAATATACTGCTTCCTAAAGATAAAATACATTTTCTTCTCCTACCTACTCATCAGCAGCATATAACATCTCCATATTCCCTCTTTTCAAAAGCTGCTTTGGGAAAGTCTGATGAATTAGGTATAAATAACTAATAAGGCTTAAAATATTACTTTTCCCAGGATTATGGCTTTGTGCTAGAGAAATATCCTGAAAGGGATTAAACTCTAGTGGCAAAATATCTGGTGAATTGGAGGAAGGGCTTTTGGTCATAGGTCTTTTCTAGCCTAAGTGATAATCAGCCAGATTGGTCCCTCATACGAGTTTAACTTTAAAAACAGGCTAGGACCAGGACCGGTCCTAGGCACAGGGATTGTTCTACTCCTACTTATTTAGGTTTGGGTTGGGGAGGCGGGAGTTACGTTTACTTGAGTCTGTGATGCCACATTTAAAGGGGTCTTGAATCAACCTGAGGCTAAATACAAAACCTAAATTCCAGGATCCAGCGGGAGTTGGGATGCGATGCTTTAGTGCAGTGACTTTTCAGTTCAGAGCTCTACCACTGAGTCTGGTCAGACTCAAATCAGTTATTGAAAGTGGAGTAGGAAATCTTTCTTGTGCTGAATAAAAATGCAATATGCTAACTTTAGAATTTATACAATGCCTAAGATTCACGTTCACATGGACAACTAGCCTGGTATGACTAGCATACCTGGCTGTTTTATTTCCCAGCTTCTAGTTTAATGCTCTTACTTCCAGTTCGGCACTAACTGTAAACCTTCAACCTCTCTCTGTGAGAAGGAACTACCTGTGTTAATTCCAGCAGTTCTGGAAGTAGTTAAAATGCTCCCACCCCTAACAATGTCTCGCATATCTTTGGAGTTGTTTCAAGTGTTTGCAGTAGCCTACAATTCACTTTGGCAAATAATTCTGATGGACTTGAATTCCTTCCTTTGGAAGTCTTGGTAATAATAATTATCTCTGGAACACAGACGGAAGAACTGAAACAGTGACTTCAGGGACTGGGAGAGTAATTACCATCACTGTACACGGTTAAGTACAGCAGAGACTGGGGGCGGGGAATGGTTTGTTCCGTATCTAGTACGTTCCTCCTCCGGGTAAAACAAGGCCGTCTTGTCTGTTAACATATTTAAAGCAGTAACTGCAAAAACTGCGCAATATTATGATTGAGGCATTTTCTGCCATATGTGTTGACAGAAAGCTTAAGAGTTTTTCTCTGCAATAAACGCAAACCCTGCCAGAGTGAATTATTAGGGCCAGCGCAATTCAACGACTGCACCACCAAAACCGCTGGTGGTGGAAGCCTGCGACGCCTTCGGAGCGTATTCAACGTTTCCTCTAACAAAGGCACAATCTCGAGACAATTTCGCGGGCCGTTTTCTCCCTCCCATCGACAGCTTTGTCTCCCCGCTGGGGTGAGGCTGAGACTTGGAGGGCCCCAGCGGCGTTGCGGGGCGAGCAAGCTAAAGGCAAGGGCCGGCGTGGGAAGCAACTCGGAGCTGCCGCTGTGGTTTCCTGCATACTGAGCGTGCCATTAGAGGAAGTTGGAGTGCTGCAGCTGAGATACCTGCAGCCTAAAAATCGGGGCGACACTTGAACCCTGAGCACCGATCGTAGTCGTAGAAAGAAACTGAAGTGGCCGGAACGGCGGAAGCCTGCGGGTTTCCCGTTCCCCGGGCCGGACACGGGGCAGCCCAGATCCTTAGCATCCCCCACCTCAGACGGCTAGAGAGCCGCAGGGAGGCCTCCCCCCAGCCCGAGTAAGAGGGGACCTCACATGCCACGCCTCTCAGGCGAAGCCCCGACCGCCGCCTGCCCCTCCCCCTGCGGTACCCCCGCTCCAGAACCCCGGCCCCCTGCCGCCGACGTCCACCCGCACCGCCTCGGCGCGCGGTGACTGGCTCGCGCCGGCCTCCAGCCCGGCTGTGGGCGGTTGGGGCGAAGCCAGCGGGAGGCCGCCCCGCCCCCGTCGCGGAGCCGCCGCGCGCAGCCTCTTCCCCCCGCCCCCAGGCCGCCGGGGCTGTGGCGCTGTCGCCGCGGCAGCCTCTGAGGCAGTAACTCCCCTCCGCCCTAGCCCCCCTCCTCCTCCTTTCTCTCTCTCCCTCCCTCCCCACCCCTCCCCTCCCCTCGCAGTCTCTCGCTCGAGTGAATGTGGCGCGGCAGCGCGGGACGCAGCCTCGGCCCCCGTCGCGGCCCCGCGAGCTCGAGAGGAGACGCAGCCGCTGCCCGCCCCCACCCCTTGCACTTCCCGGGGGAGCCTCCGCAGCCGGGGAAGAAGGAGGAGGAGGGACGGCGGCGGGAAACCGGGAGAGGGAGGAGAAGAGGGTTCGAGGGCTAGTAGGGAAGGCGGGGAGGGACGGACCGAAGGACGGACGGCCCGCGGAGGGGGCCATCCTGGGCCTGCTCTGCACCTCGGCTCCAGCCCCGGCCCGCGGCGCGGGTGAAGGGCGCGGTTGGCACTATCGAGACAATAACCCCGCCGCCCGGCTCCGGGGACGGCGTGGAGGAAGAGGTGGCGGCCTAGCGCGGCCGAGGTTCGCCCAGCGCCCCGGCTGTGTCCGTGCCCTCGCCGGCCGGAGTGCGGGGCGCGCCGATCGCCCGGGGCCCGAGGCTCGCGCCGACGCCCCCTCCCCGCCCCCTCCGCGGCGCGCGGAGCTGGTTTTCCGGGTTCCCCTGGACGGAGCTGGATCCTGCTGCTCGCCAAGGCCGGAAGTGAGTTTCGCACGGTAATTCCGGGCGGTGTCACGAGTGAAAAGTTTTTGTGTGTTTTTTTTTTTTCTTGCGGAGATCCTAGTGGGGCTGGGATCTCCTGCAAAACTCGAGACCAGAAAACCGGCCCTCTTCCCTGCCCCCACCAAAGCAGAATACTCTTCCTACCGCGGGAGGCCACTCCACATCCGCTCTCACCGGAGAGAAATTCGGCTGGAGCCCAAGTGACTCATGAAGGGGAGGAAATCATGTCTGGCGAAGCCTTGAAAAAGCTGTCCTGAGACACTGTCCGACCGAAAGGTAATTGTCACGAAAAGTGTCTAGAAGTCAGAAAGATCCTGGGCTAGAAAAGAGAATACGTTAATGTTTCTCACTTTTCCCCGAGTTGTCCTAAATTTTCCTTTGGTTATGTCGAACTGGACAGTGTTTCAGGTGCTGAACAGAACTGATTCCCCCCTCCCCCTACCATCTGGACTCTGGTTATTTCAGAAGAGATCGTAAGAATGCGGTGGGACGAAAACTTTTAAGCAATACGAAGAAAGAGTGCCTTTGTTCAGCACTAGGTCCAGAAGTTTTAGTTTCCTGGATCATACACAATGTATATATTTTTTATTTATTAAGTTGCTGAACCTGGCAACTTTTGCTTTGGAAGAAAGGCGGCTGCAGTGAGTGATTTACTGTTGAGATGGCTGCCACATTTGTTTATAGTGTTAGCGATTATTTGGCTTTTGCGTTTATTGTGCATAGTGTTTAGTTCAACCCTTATAAATATATTTTGTTGGGTTTTACAAACAAAAAAAGTGGCCATTTTTAACAGTTTTTCTGGGTGGGTAATACATTTTTTCAGTAACTTGTTCCTTTCAGACGTTTTAGAACCTTACATTTGTTAATTAATTGAAAGCAGTGCCTGTTAGATTTTTCTTGTTAACTGACTTAGGAAGAAAAAGGAAGGAGTAAATGTTATGGATAAAGTGAGTTGTAATGAAAAAACGAACACCTGTGAGTGGTTTGATTTGTTAGGACTTCTCTGCAGTTGAGAACAACATACAGGAAGGGGAGTAAAACGCTTAAAACAGTTTTCATGGGAATCGCATTGACTGTGATGAACAGCTGTGCTTTTTCAATAGTATAGTATATACATTTTTGTGTTAGCCCTAATGTGGCCCACTCAACCTAAATAAGTGATAGGTGCCTACTGTGGGGGCAGGAATTAGTTAAGCATGGGAAACATTCCACCAGAGTTACAAACACTTCTGAACCAATCGGCTGTCTTTAAAGATCAGACTAGTTTTGTTCGCAGCAAACACACGTTTCTCCAATGATGTCTTTTAAAGTTTGGTTTTCCCCAGTGTTTTGTGGTAAAGGGAAGTGAAGGACAATACTGTGCTTTTGAATAATTATTAAATAAATGTGGTATTCTATTGATAGTTATATTTTAAGTATAAGTTGTTTGGTTTGTCCATGCTACCCCAAGAAAAATTGTTGGCTTAAGGTTTAAAAAAATGTAGGTTTTAAAGAATATGATCAGATTATTCCACAACTTGTTCTTTGTTATTTTATTAAGTACTTTTCAAAATGGGGTTCATTTAACTACTTATTAGTATATATTGTTTTGATTTTCCCCCAGAGCTTAGTCTCTGGAGATTTAAAATATTTAAGCTGCTGGTAAGATTTGTGAGCCATCCAGAAATTCCTGTTAAGTCAAAGTACCTTTATTAAGGAATTTAAGTGCATAACTAATTTATTTATGATTTTGGAACGTGTCATTAGGCAGTGAAAGGTTATTCTTGGGCATTTGAAAGAGCAGAACAAAATTAAATGGCAATGAACCTCAGTTTCCTTATATGGCTTATACTTGGCCTCAAAGCAACAAAGCCTTAATAGAGCAAGTCTTTTATAGAGAATTGTCACTTTATGAAGATGTTTTTTGCATTAGTAAATTTTACATATAAAAAGTATTGTAGCACTCAAAAATACTTATTCTTGCTTTTTGATCTTGTTCTTGATTTTTCTTCTTGAGGGAGCAGTATGTTTAGAGGCAGAAACACATTTTTTAAAAATATATATTTTAATTGATTACGCTATTACAGTTTTCCCATTTTTCCCCCTTTATTCCGTTGTGCCCTGTACCCACCTACCACCAGCATCCCCTTTCTTAGTTCATGTCCATGGGTCGTACATAAAAGTTCTTTGGCTTCTTCATTTCCTGTACTATTGTTACCCTCCCCCTGTCTATTTTGTACCTACCATTTTTGCTTCTGATTCCCTGTACCTTTTACCACTCTCCCGCTCCCCACTGATAACCCTCCATGTGAGCTCTATTTCTGTGAATCTGTTCCTGTTCTAGTTGAGAAAACACATTTTTAAAAGCAAGTTATTCACCTTTGTAGTTGTCATTAATGCCCCCCTCCCCCCATCACAAAATTTACTTTGTGGATTACTTAGATTTTTGTTAGTTTAGCATGGAATTAACTTAATGAATATTAGGCCTTATGATATTGTCACACTGTAAATATTTTCAAAGCCTTGTTTAAATGTGACAATGATTTGAAAAGAGGTTTAAAAAAGGTGATAATCAGTTTAATATTTTTATTGCCTGTTGTTTTCTAACAGAGTGACACTGCAGATGTTTTACATAATATTCATAAATCTCTCAATTCCAGTAACTTTAGAAATATTGGTACTGAGCTCTTGGTAGAAGACAATACAAAACTTAAACACATTTGAACTTTTCAGAAAATTAGGTGCATATTAAGGCATATATTTTAAATGCTTATAGATGACATGATTTAGAGTTTAAGCTGTTTTTGGTTTAGAAATAGATGATGACAATGTTTACAAAGTATTTGGAATAATTCAGAATCTTAGTGGTGTTGGATGGCAAAGTACTTTATTTTTTTGGTAATTGCTACTAACCTAGATTTTTAAAATCATGCTGTGTTGTTTATATTTTTATTTTTACTCTTTTCCATTCATTTCTGTTGCATGCTTTGTTTTTTTTCTGGGAACACCAGAAAAAATCCTAAAGGTGTCTTTTTCTTTTCCTTTTCTAACAACACATATTGTACCTGTGTTTAGTTCACAATAGGTTATTCCATTTTTTAATGCATTCTGTTTGTTCTTGCATACAAAATATATA
Source organism: Tonatia bakeri (assembly GCA_004024845.1). Lineage (NCBI taxonomy): Eukaryota > Metazoa > Chordata > Mammalia > Chiroptera > Phyllostomidae > Tonatia > Tonatia bakeri. Next base: position 138,477 of record PVIA01003926.1, read on the forward strand.
CATGAATTATGCTCTATAATATCTGCTTTAGAATATCCTAAGGAAATAAGCTCAGCACTTACGCTTTTCACTTAATCTTTGATTTACTCCACATTATTTGTTGTTTTTTTCTTGGTGCCCGCCATCACTAACTCTTGAATCATACTACACCATGTTTCAGATTTACCTTTTAGCCTTCTCCTCCATCTTATGTTTCCTAATTGTAAAAAAGAAATCTAGCTATTACGCAGCTTTTCTAATTCCTTTAGCTTCCTATTTTTAGTTAGCTTCATTTATTTCCCCTCTTTTCTCAATGTTCAGCTGATACTTCTTAATTATATTGTACCCTTCCCCTTTCTTCTAAACTTTATTAGTCTACACTTATCACCTAAAAACAAAACAAAACAAAAACCCTGTTCCAAACATAAGTAGATAGTTTATTTGATAGCTCTGTGTAATTCTGAATATCCCTTTTGTATTTCATCTCAGTTTGCATGCCGGTATTTTAATCTGATATTTATGTTTTGTTTTTGTGTGTACTTTGTCTCCTCTATTCTTTTTTTCTTTAATAACCCCTGAATTACCTTTGTTAAGATCAGGTTGTTACGCATTATTGTATTAAGACTTTCTACAACCCTTTATACCTTCTTGTATTATTATGCTTTTGGCCTCTTAAAACACAACCTTTTTTCTTTATACCTTCCTTCTCCATTTTCTGCCTTTTCTTTCTGTCCTACCTCTCAAAGATAGATGTCTTCTCTGTCAGTGTTTCTAAAATTTTGAAATTGCCTTTGTCTGTTTTAATGAAATAAGCTCAGTTGAACTCTATCACTCTATTCTTGTTACTTCAAATTTTGTTCCAGGTACCATTGGATGAAAAAGGCCTTGCCAGGCTTTATAAATGATAGTATGTAAGACAATAGAAAAGAATATCTAAAAGTTAAATTAATAGAAGAAGAACCTACTTATGTGGAGGTTATCTATGACTTCAGGTACATAGAATGTAGTAGAAAAACTAGAAAATAGAAGGACATCTAAGTAATCAACACAGGCATAAAAGTCTGAGAACTTCATTCCTAGGGCCTTCCTTATTCAGAGCCCATTTAATTTTGTGCAGAGTAAGCTGTTTCCTGCCTTTTTACTGTACTAGAAGAGTTGAGGGAATACAAAAAAGGAAAGAAGACTGAAAACTTAGAAAACAGAGTAGTCTTGGACAACTTGCTTTGGTACTGAGTGCGTTACATATTGCCTTTATCCTTGGAAGGAGACACTCTATTATAGCATAGTATAATTATAAGTAGATAGTCCGAAGACAGCTGTTCTCAAACTTTTTAGTTTTTGGATCTCTTTATACTCTTGCAAATTACTGAGAATCCCAAAGCTTTGGTTTTGGGTTGTATTTATTATATTCCCATGTTAGAAATTTTTACAAGTTAATTTGAAGATAACAATAAATCAATGATGTTGACATTAATACTGTTTTAATAAAAAATAACTATTTTCAAAAACAAATCTTTAGCAAAAAGTGTGGCCTTACATATTTTTGGAAGTCCCTTATGTGTGCTGGAAAAGAAAAGAGCTCAATTATCATGTCCACTTCTATATTCAATCTCATAGTATGTTGTTTTGGTTGAAATATATGAAGAAAATTTAACATATACTGGTATTGGTTGGAAAGGGAGTATTTTCATAGCTTTTTAAGGTGGTTGTGGGTATTCTTTGATTCCGTACCAGAATTTGACAAGTAGTATTTTAAAGGGTAGCTGCAATGTCAAATCTGAAACCGTATCAGTGTGTTTTTCATTTCTTGTTACCTGAAAATTCATTGTTTTTCTTGCAATTTGAATCCTGCACCTGTTTATATTGGTTGGTTGAGAAATACTGGTTCATTGAATTACACATTTTTTCCCAAATGTTGATACATTTCATTATGTAGTAGCAAACAAAAACAAAATTGTTAATATCACCACTAATCTCATCAGAAAAGTCTTCAATATTGTGAAGTTGTCAAGCACAAGTTTTCCACTGTTACAAATTTTCACTTGGAAGTTGAAATAGTAATCATTGGTAACAAATATGTTAGTGTCTTTCCCTTGAAGTTACAGGGTAATTTCATGTATTTTTAAGAAAATATCTGCCAAATTCCTAAGTATGTTTAACCATAGTTTTTCATTTGTTTTCTGGGGTCAAAAGGGTGTTTTATGGGGAAAAAATGTTAATTTAGCTTATAACTCAAAGTAATCACAAAAGAGCTTTTTAACAAACTATAGAAATGATCACTGAAAGTATAGTCTCACAAGAGCTTTTTGAAAAGATGTGTATTGAAATGTTGAAATTTAATAAAACTATTTTTCACTGCCTCCTTAGAGATATTCTTAAATGAAAGTGGCATTTAAAAAAATACGTGATTATCTAGTGGTAGTACGGCATGATGCTACAGCTCTTGTATGTGCTAAGGGGCTAGCATTTTAACCCACCATTTCTTTTGCACCATTGCTGTCAATACAGTAATGGGAAAGGGCAAACAATGTTCTGGTATTATCATGAAGATAGTTTTGACCTTGAAGACTCCTTGAAAGTGGTCTTAGACTTCCAGAGCCCATAGACCACACTTTGAGAAATAGGTGGATATTGGGGATTTATGGGGCTTTCATTACTACTTTTGATTTTTTTAGTAGGGGAGGTCTTCTGGTGTTACATTCAGGGAAATCTTGAGGCTTGATCTTTTAGCTCACTAATTTGGTCTTTAGTTCTTTTTTTCCTACCTTGGGGCGGAACAGGTGGATAGAGTTTCTAATAACTCTTGCTTTTCATAGGAGTTGATTTTATTATTTTTACATTGTTGTCTGTTTCCTCTATGAACAGTATAGGAGATTTGGTCTTATTGTACTTGGTATATCTATCATGGTTTTGGTTTTTCTGCAAATGTTAGATTTTTTTTGTGGTTAAAGTTTCATGTTATGGTTCAGACTATACCGTATTGATCATTTAAGTGTGTTTCCACAAGGCAAATGAATCCCATTTCTTTTGGCTTTGGCGTATTTAGCTAATGGTTTTCTCTTTTAGGGTATGTGGGTTGCTTGTCCTCTTACACATGTTTCCTGTCTCTCAGGACATAATATTCTCCCATTTTCACAGTTATACTGCCCAAGTGTCAGGTCTCCTCCAGTACAGAGAGCTGTGCTGGAGACCTTAACCATGGCAGCTATTCTGTGGTTTTATTACCTGGCTGACTGCCCAGGACACACTCCTCCCAATCCTTGTTGTCAAGAAAACTTACCCTTCTTTCAGAGATCTTACTTTATGCTTGTTTTGTGTATCTGGTTCCTCAGATGTGTTGTAATTTATTGTCATATCCTCCCAATCCACTTTGTTTTCTCTACAAATTCCTTTCTGTTCTCACCTGTAGATATATGCCCCTCCTTGGTTTTTAGTACTGCTATAAGTTTTTTTTGTGATTCTTTTTTCATATTTTAAAGTTTGGAACAATAACAAATATACACAAAGGTTGAAAGCATAATACAAAGAACTTTTTTGTTCCTGAACCATCTAACAGTTGCCCACCTGACGCCCTATTATCTCCTAGTATTTAATGTTTATTTTCTGCAAACAAAAACATTCTCCTACATAGTGACCTCATAACCATCAACATTAGGACGCTAACAAGAATACATTGCTAACATTTAAATTTCACCAATTGTCCCAGTCTTTTAGAGCAATAGGATCCAGTTTAGAATCATATATTACATTTAGTTGTCATGTAGTTTTGGTCTTCTTTAAAGTTCTTTAATCTGGAACAATTTTTGTCTTTAGTTTCAGGGTCTTGACACTTTGGAAGATTATAGATAAAGTTGTTTGGTAGACTATCCCTTAATTTGTATTTCTCAGATATTATGTTTAGATCTGTGATTAGATTTTTATAATTAGATTTGTATGATTAGATCTCTGGCAGGGTTGTCATGGAAGTGATACTGCATTCTTCTCTTTGCATCGTATTAGGTTGCAGGTAGTTTCAGTTGTTACATTGCTGATAGTCATTGATTATGTGATTAAGGTTTGTAACTGCTAGATAACTCCTGTGTGAAAGTAATCTTTCCTTATTTGTAATAAAATATTTTTAGTGTAAGTTCTTTGAAACTGCAAATATTTTGTTCCACATCAGACTTTTAATTTATTCATTTATTTACATTTATATACTTAACTCATATTCATGGGTTATACTCCATTATCATTTACTTAGATGAAATTGTTCTTTTTTTTTAATCCTCGTCTGAGGACATTTTTCCATTGCTGTTAGAGAGGAAAGTAAAGAGAGAAATATCAATGCGAGAGAGAAGCATTAATTTGTTTCTTTCCATATGTGCCCAGACCAGGGATTAAACCTGCAGCCTAGCTATATGCCTTGACCAGGAATGGAACCTGCAGCCCTTTGGTTATGGGATCACACTCCAACCGAGTCACACTGGCTAGGGCATGAAGTTGTTCTTGATTTAGCTAGTGGGAATCCCTTCTGGCTGGCTTATTTTCTTTTTGACATGGCTCTTTTTTTTTTGAGCACTTCTTATATATAGCACAAGATGATGGCCGAGACTTACCTTCAAACTTGTTCCAGTTATTTTTAATGGAAAAGGGTATTTAGAAACCAAGATCTGGGCACTTCTTGTGTTTATTGCTCTTGGGGTATCACTGCTCCCAGGCCTTCTTAGTGTATCTCTATACACTATGTGCACAGGTGTATGCATTCACATTTACATCTATATTTCTATAAATTCAGAGTGATTGTACAATGTTACCTTCAGTTATAATCCAGTAACGGGGTTTATTAGTAGTGTTTTTCCTTTCCATATTTGTAAGTTATTTCTGACACTGAGAATTAGTTTTGTTTTTTGCACTTGCTTTTTGGTGAGGGAGATGAGGTTCAGACAGACATTTCCAGCCAGAAAACTAGAAGTCCCTCCAGTTAATTTTCAAAGTATTTCTAAAAGGATAAAAATCTAAAATGTAATATATGGTAAAACACTTTCATTTGTCAGTAATCCTAGGTTACTATGTGAAACGTGAGTGGAAAGAAGCAGTACTTTCATTGACCACATTGTGTAAGTTCCCCGTGAAGATAATGTCTGAGCTCCATTTTAGTATGAGTGCAGTGATTTTGATGCAGCTGTTTTTCCATATTGAGGTTATATTGTTTGCATGATCCCAAAGCTTGGAGCATGCGTCTGTCTTCTTGATAATGATGTCCTTGGAATTTCAAGCCTTAAAGTAATTCTAGAACCTTGGGTGATGATGTGAAGAGGAGATTGTTTTGTTTGTATTAAGAGCCCATGCAGGAAACCTCTAATTGAAAAATGAATCTTTTTGACAAGGCTATCACCCAGCCTAGAAAAAGTTGGTTTGACTTCCCCATCCATGGAGATTTTGAAAGTGAATTAAGAGGCATACCAGGACATCTTTTGTGACTAGAATAGATTTGCTCTTGGTCTTCTAGGAAAAGATAAAGATCCTGGCAGCATCAAATGGATTCTTTGGGTGTCCTGTTAATCTCTGGGGACTTCAAAAGATTTAGTTAATTGTTCTGAGTCTAACTCAGAATAGCAGAGACTCTGTATAGTAGATACAGATTGATTCGTTAGGTACCTGATATCAGCATTGTGTCCTGCCTGTCCTTTCTTTTGAAAACGATTCCCAAGCCAGAAACTCTGGGAGTCATCTTCCTTATCTTACTGACCTTAATTATTGAAATCAATATTTCCAGTAAGTTGGTCTTTTAAGTGTCTATAGAGTGAGATACTTTAGAGTAGGCCAAAAAGGCTAAATTTAGAATATGGTACAAGCAGTGAGAAGCTTTTGATAGGGAAAGGGCTAAAAGAGTTACCTTTATTTTTCTGATTATTAAAATTTAAATGCAGAAATTTATAATATAGAAGATGAAAAGTGTCCATAATGTCATCTTCTAGAGGTATTCTTTTAGTGTGTTCTGTATTTTTTGAGGTCTTACATGTATTATAACATGTCAGTGCCCATGTATATTCATGTATAAGTATCTTTAAAATGGGGGATATATTTGATTTATATATAAGGGGATTTAGTAGGTATATGTTAATTAGCATTAGGATTGTTTCTAGGTTGTTATACATGACAATACTGTACAAAATATAGGTTGGCTCTTGTATTCTTTGCATATAATTTTTTTCACTCTTATGTAAATTTTTTCTGGTGGATAAATACTTACAGTTGTGTTTACTATGTATATAGTTAAAATTGATAGATAGAATCAAATTCCCTCTGAAGAGTTTGTATCAATTTATACTTCCAGTAGTATATGAGTTACCTCTTTATGTGCATTCTTAAGTTGGGTATTAGCTGTTCTTAGGTACTTCTGTAAATCTCAGGCAATATACAAGGTGGAGCAAAAGTAGGTTTACAGTTATTCATATGGAAATTAATACAGTAATTTTTACATTAAATTTATTGGGGTGATATTGGTTAATAGGATCGTATAATTTTTAAAAAATTATATTTTATTATGATATTACAGTTGTCTTAATTTTTCTCTCTTTGCCCCCCTCCACTGAGCAACCCCTACTCTCTCAGGCAATCCCCCACCATTGTTCATGTCCGAGGGTCATGGTTATAAGTTCTTCAGCTACTTCATTCCTGTACTGTGCTTTATGTACCTATAGCTATTCTGTAACTACTTATTTGTACTACTTAATTCCCTCACCTCTTCACCCATTCTCCCTCTCCCCTTCCCATCTGGCATCCTTCTGGTAACTAATTTCTTTTCTCTTGCTTTTATGTGTCTCTTTTTATCTTATCCTTTGGCCTTTTAATAATGACGTGTCTTGGACTGGGCCTCTTTGCATCTGTCATAATTGGGACTCTCTGTGCTTCTTGGACTTGCACGTCTATTTCCTTCACAAAATTAGGGAACTTTTCTTTCACTGTTTTTTTCGGATATATTTCCAGTTTCTTGCTCTGTCTCTTTTTCTGGTTCCCCTATGTGGTGAGTGTTGAACCTCTGAAAGTTGTCCCAGAAGCTGTTTATACTGTCCTCATTTTTTGGATTCTTTGTTCTTCTTCCTGTTTTGCATGGTTGTTTTCTGGTTCCTTATGTTCCAGATCATTGACTTGATTCTTGGCTTCATTCCTTCTACTGTTGTTTCTCTGTAAATTGTTCTTTATTTCATTTAGTGTATCCTTCATTTCTGAGTCTTTTTTACCCTACTGAGATCCACACTAAGTTCCTTGAGCATCCTTATGACCGGTGTTTTGAACTCTGCATGTGATAGATTCTTATCTCCATTTCATTTAGCTCTTTTTCTGGAATTGTGATCTGTTTTTTTCACTTGGGCCATGTTTCTTTATCTCCTCACTTTGGCAGCCTCCCTGTGTGTGTTTCTATGTATTAGGTTGAGTTGCTTTGACTCCGTGTCTTGGTAGCATGGCCTAATGTCATAGGTTTCCTGTAGGGTCCAGTGGCACAGCCTTTACTAATCACCCAAGCTGGGTACTACTCATGGTGGGCCTTTTGTGTAGGCTGAGTACACCCTCCTCTTGTAATTGAGCTTTAATTGCTGTTGGCAGGTCAATGGGAGGGGTTTACCCAGGCCAGTCAGCTGCAAGGACTGGCTGTGACCACTGACCACTACCCTCACTGAAGCCAACTGTTGCTTGCTTAATAGGATTTAGGAGCCTGCCAAGTCATTCTTATGGAAAAGCTGCTTGGGTGGGCCTTTAAGTTGGATGGGGTAGAGCCTCTGTGGATCTCCAAGGGAGGATCAGACAGTGTTAGCCAGGTCGGTGGAGTCTTAGATGTGGCACCAGCCTACGGGCCTTGTTGAGGGAGGGCTCAGCAAAGGGACAATGACCTCTGCTCACCCAGATGCCAGACATTTTGGTTTCTCCGTGTATACCAGTGTTGCCCTTCGAGCTACTTCCTTAGTGTTGGAGCTCAGAGGGAGGGAGTCCCAGGAGGTGAGTCTTTGTGTGGGTTCCTCAAGGGGAACTACTTAGGGCTATAGCAGCTTCCTCCATCAACTCAATCCCTGCTTGTTTTTGCAGCCAGAAGTGGGGCAGCTTATCTTCTTGGCACTGGAATCCTGGGCTGGGGGGCCTGATATGAGTCTGGGACTCCTCGCTCCCAAGATATCCCTCCTGAATTCTTATTCTTGTGGGTGTGGGGCAAGCCTGTTCTGTGTCTGTGCCCCCTACCAGTCTAGATGGATGTGGTTTCTTCACTTCCGTATTTGTCAGACTTCCATTCAACTCGATTTTTGACATTCCTCCATGATGGTGGTTCTATATTTTAGTTGTAATTTTGATGTCTTTGTGCAGAGAGGCGAACCATGTGTGCCTGTATCATCACCATCTTGACTGGAAGCCTTGGATCATATAGGTGTACATTTCTGTAGTCTCTGTGTTGCATTGTGTGGCCACCACCCGAAGTTAAATCATCTTCTGTCACCGTATATTTGGCCCCCTTTACTCTTTACTAACCCCCACTCCCTTTCCTGTGGTAACCACCATACTGTTGTCTGTATCTATGAGTTTCAGTTTTATATCTCACATATGAGTGAAATCATGTGGTTCTTGGCTTTTTCTAACTGACCTAATTTGCTTGCATAATATTCTCAAGGTCTCTCCATGTTGTCACAAATGACAGTATTTTATCTTTTCTCATGGCTGAGTAGTATTCTATAGTATGTGTGTATCCCATCTTTAAACCTCTGACAAAGGACACTTTGGGTGTCACCATGTCTTGGCCACTGTGAATAATGCTGCGATGAATATAGGGGTGCATGTATCTTTGTGAATAAATGTTTTTGGGTTTTTTGGGTAGATACACAGAAGAGGGATCACTGGGTCATATGGTAACACTATTCATTTTTTGAGGAAACTCCACACTGTTTTCCATAATGGCTGCACCAGTTACATTTCCACCAGCAAGTAAATGAGGGTTTGTTTTCCTCCACAACCTCTTCAACACTTTTTATTACCTGTCTTGTTGATAATAGCCATTCTCACAGGCGTGAGGTGGTATCTCAGTTTTGATTTGTGTTTCCCTAATAACTAGTGAAGTTGAACATATCTTTATGTATATGTTGGCCATTTGTATGCCTTCTTGGAAGAGGTGTCTGTTCAGGTCCTCATCCCATTTCTTAATTTGATTGTTTGTTTAGTGTTCACTTGCACGAGTTCTTTATTTTGGATATTAACCTTTTGTTGCAGCTGTTGTTTGCATTAATTCATAACTAATAGTACAAAAATAAATTCTGTTTCACATACTCAAAACTGTAAACCTACTTTTGTGTCACCCTGTAGTGTAGTATGTAAGAACAGAGACTTGGATGCAGATTGCCTGGATTTAAATCTAGTGCTTACTTGTGGCTTGGGAAAGTTAAAGGTAAGAATTATTTTAGATATATTACATATTTGAATATCTTCTGTGTTGCAGATGATTTTAATTGGTTTCTTGCTTATACACTTTTATTGTGTTTTTTCCCATATAAAAAGTTAAAGTTTTAATGTCAAATTTGTCAGTCTGCATTTTTTGATTTAATAATATTTTTAGAATGGATTTATGCCAACATTATCAAAATAATAACTGAAGTTTTTTTATTTTGGCTTGGGAGTAAAATAATCATCTAGATTAGTTCTTTCCAAATTTCTAATGAGTATACACCATTGGTTGAATAAGTCATCTTTTTACCTTTAAAATTCTATCGTTATTAGTAGCAAATTTTCATATATACTTAATTTATATCAGGGTTTCATTTTTATTTTTTATTTTTTGGTTATACTACACTATCTTCACCCCCACCCCCTTGGATATGCTTAATATCTGGAAGTGTCAGTTTATTCTACTTTTCAAAGAATTTTCAAGGTGGACTGAATCATTCTTACTAAGTTCTAAAAATCTTGTTGGTTTGTTGATGAGAGTGCTTTGAATTTATAGATTAATTTAGGGGATAATTGATACCATTACAATAGTATAAATAGTATATCTCTAGTAAGGTAAGTTTTGCATTTATTTAATGCTTATGCCCTTTAGTAGTTTATGATTCTGTTCTTGCCATGTCCATGTCTCTTATTAGTATTCTCTTATTGTCATTATTAAGAAATAAGTATATTATAAAATTTATTTCTAGAAACTTAGTGAAGGGACAGTGAGAGCTGCTGCCATTATGAATGGGGCTATTTTGTAACTTGAATTCTTTTTTTTTTTTTTTAACTCACAGATGGGACTAAGTTACAGAAATTTAAGAAATACTACATTCTTTATAGTCTTGATTCTTGGATGTTAGTCTGGCTTTTTTTTTTTTTTTTAAAGATTTTATTTATTTATTTTCAGAGAGGGGGAGAGAGAGAGAGAGAGAGAGAGAAACATCAATGTGCGGTTGCTGGGGGACATGGCCTGCAACCTAGGCATGTGCCCTGACTGGGAATCGAACCTGCGATGCCTGGTTCGCAGCCCGCGTTCAATCCACTGAGCTACGGCAGCCAGGGCTGTAACTTGAATTCTTATCTGCATGTATAAATGGAGGAGATTGATTTAAAAAAAAAATAATTACCTGCTACATTTTACTGCTAATAGAGTTTTAGGTGATACACTTGGGTCTTCTAGGTATATAGGTTTAGATGCACTAGTAATGGTACCTTTTGTTTTCTTATTGAATCATAAATATATGAATTACATATTCTGATACTTTGTAATTTAATATGCATACTCACAAGTACATAATTACACATCCTTTTAGCTATAAAATTCTTCCTTCAATATCCTTTCATTGCTCAAGATCATCTTCCAGTATTAGGATAGCGGTCTGATTAATTTAGTCTTCGATAAGGGGATACAGAATTTTTATGGTCACCTGGTGCATGTGTTTAATTATACTACACTTGCCTTCATAGTCTGGCATGGGAATGGAAAGGAGAAAATTAAATCTCTGCACTGAGTGTCCTAGAGAAGCAAAAATACTTGGCTTGATTTAAGTAGAAGTTGGCCCCTTCCACTGCTCTGCGCCTTGAAGGAGGATTGCTTCAGTAATATGAGAATGGCTTCTTGAACCTTGTTCCTTGACTGCTTTTCGGGTTATTTCTGGGGGAAAAAAAAAAGTAATTGTATACATTTTCTTTGAACTGTTTAGTATTTAGTATGATACACAGTAATAATTATGTATTTCATTAGCAGTTATTTTGGTCCTTTATTTGAATAGTAAACTCACTACTTACATAGTTTATACATCTACTAAATGTTTGCCAAGAGATCTTTGCCACTACTTATACCTTGGGGTTTATTTTTGTCAATTGGCATGTTTCACTGACCTTGGTATTATCCTTCTTTGTAGTATATTTACTGGATAATGAAAGATATATTCTCCAGAATGCTATTTTCTGGATTTTCAGTGGATTTTATCCCTGAAAGTGACTCAGAAATAGTCTAGTTTATGTAAACCATCCTTGATTTTCAGTTATCAGAAGATAAAACTATTGGCCCAGAGGAGGAAGTGAAATCCTAGAGGTCTTTTAGTTTGGTAGTGATATGAATGAGATTGGAAAAGTAAATCCACCATGGACTTTGATAACACCTCCATCATTGCATCATGTCACATAATTACCTTTTCTTTTTTTGCAATGAGAAGAATATTTAAGATCTATTAGCCACTGTCAAGTATATAATGCAGTATTGTTAACTAATCATGCTGTTGTGCATTAGATCCCCAGAACTATTGTTTTTTTCCCTTCACAGCTGTACTTCTAACAGGAAGCTAGAATAACGCTATTTTTTCCCAATATTTTCTTTTTAAAAATATTTTCTTCATTTATTTTTAGAGAAAGGGGAAGGGAGGGAGAAAGAGAGGGAAAGAAACATCAGTGCGTGGTTGTATCCCATGTGGCCCCCACCAGGGACTTGGCCTGCAACCCACGCATATGCCCTGACTGGGAATCAAACCGGCAACCCTTTGGTTTGCAGCCCATGCTCAACCCACTGAAGCCACACCAGCCAGGGCCCAATATTTTCAATATATGTTACAGAAAAAAGTTTTGGGTTAACATAAATGAGGAAACCTTGGGTTTTCTTTTTTGGCACATGCCAGTTTGTCATAAGTGATTGTTTTAAATTTTAGAAATAAATGCAATACAACAATACAACTCAAAAAAAATTACCAAAAAATGAAGCATCAGTATTTGAGCCAAGAATTTCCATGGTAAGATTTATTGTAATACAGTGTGTAATTTTTAATTGAGAAAGTATAGAGTTTCTATATACTTCACTCCTCCTTCCCCCATTTTTCCTACTGGTAACTGTTGTATATTTGTTACAATCAGTGAACCAATATTAATGCATTATTAACTCACATTACATTAACTCACATTATATTACATTTACATTAGGGTTTACTCTTTGTGATGAACATTCTGTGGGTTTTGACAAATGTATAATGACACGTATCCACCATTGTTGCGAGAAATAGCAACAGCGTAGTTCAGTGGTGATAGTTTTTGGATGAGTGAAATTAATGAAACCAGTGTTATAAAGGATGAAGAGTAGGAATTGGAAGTACTCTGCTATAAGATACTTGTACTATTTGAGAAAATCAAATTGCTTTTTACTGACACATATTCAGGAATAATGTAATATTGGTGTTCAAATTACCTATATTGAATGTTTGGAAACTCATTTTTAAAGAAATGATAAACATTCAGTACTTTATTTTCATTTGTTGGAAAATTAAAATTTAAATGCTGTTCTGTTTTATTTCTTAGAAACAGGCAGATGGTTATAGATCAAGTATATGCATTCTCATCACTAATTTTTTAGTTCCTGTTCTGCAGTTCTTACTTGGCCTCTTTCCACATATTCTACTCATTCATGAAGCCCAATTCAAGTACCATTGTTTACAGTGAAGCTTCCACAAATATTTTAAGTTTTCCTTTTAGCATATTTATAATTTAAATCTTTTAAATTGTGGTAAAATGTACATAACATTAAATTTACTTTAAGTGTACAGTTCAGTGGTATTAAGTATACATTGTTGTGCATCAGTCAACACCATCCATCTTTAAAGATTTTATATATGTATGTATGTATTTACTTATTTATGTATGCATTTGTTTTGTAGAGAGGGGAGAAGGGAGGGAGACAGAGAATGAGAGAAACATCAATCAGTTGCCTCTCATATGCGCCCTGACTGGGGACCAAACCCGCAACCCAGGCATTGCCCTGACCAGCAACCATTTCCTTTGCAGGACGATGCCCAACCAGAGCCACGAGTCAGGGCAACACACTCATCTTTAGAAAGCTCTTCATCTTGCAATATTGCATTTTTTTATACATTAAAGATAGCTTCCTGTTCCTTTTCTCTTCCTCCTAGCTGCTGGAAACCACTATTCTACTTTTTGTTCTTATGATTTTGACTACTTTAACTACCTCATGTACATGGAATCATATAATACTTGTCTTTTTGGGTTTGGCTTATTTCACTTATAGCATAATGTTCTCAGAGTTCATCCATGTTGTAACATATGTCAGAGTTTCCTTTTTAAGGCTGACTGTTTCATTGTATATATCATGTTTTGCTTAATTATTCGTCTCTTGTGGACAGCTGGGTTGTTTCCATGTTGTAGGTATTGGGAATAAAACTCTCATAAACATAGGTATACAAACATCTCTTTGAGACCCTGCTTTCAATTTGGGGGGTATATGTATTGAGAAATGGAATTGCTGCGTCATATGATAATTTAATTTTTAAAAATTCTGAGGTCCATCCATACTGGTTTTCTGTGGTGTCTGTGCTATTTTACATTCCCACTAACAGTGCACAGGGGGTCTAATTTCAACATGTCCTTGCCAACACTTCCTTTCTTTTATTTTCTGTTTGTTCTGGGTAGTAGCCATCCTAGTGGGTGTGAGGTGGTATCTCGTAATTTTGATTTGCATTACCTTAATGATGAGTGATACTCAATATCCTTTCATATGCTTATTGGCGGTAAACACTTTTCTTGTGCTTATTTGTGTATCATCTTTGGAGAAATGTCTATTCACACTGCTCATATTTGAATCAGGTTGCTTTGTTTGTTGTGCTTTAGCAGTCCTCTATATTCTAGATATTTCTCCCTTACCAGGTAGGTGATTTGCATATATTTGTCCCATTCTGTTTACTTTTTACTCTGTTGATAGTAACTTGATGCATGAAAATTTAATTTTCCTGAAATCTAGTTTATTTAATTTTTCTTTTGTTGCCTCTGAATTGGTGTCATAGCCAAGAACTAGTTGCCAATAACTTATTGCCCTGTGTTTTCTTCTAAGGTTTTAATCTTAGATATAAGATTAAAAAAGATATAAATTTGGATTTATATCTTTTTAAAAGTGCTTAGCTATTTAATTGAAAACTTAAAGATATAAACTATTTTGTATTGTTTTCTAATTTATCTTGGATAGTTCGGTAAGCCTAACTTTTAAT